>CM075754.1:18663902-18868902 GCA_037974335.1 Prionace glauca
TCACGTGCTCACTGTGTCAACCAAACTCCGGGGTCGCCATCTCTACCCAAAATCGAACCGGGGACACTGCGAACGTCCGGCAGCCATCAGTCCCCCCCCCCCCCCACGCCCCGTACACCCCCCCCTCCCCACGACCCTGGCGAGTGTTCGGGACGCCAGCCGATCCCATCCATTCACCGCAGATCGGACTGGAATCTCCCAGGATGTTTTCAGAGCTCTCCGGGAGTTAAGACACCGATTCCAAGAGACTTACAACTTAAGAACATAAGAAATAGGAGCAGGAGTAGGCCATCTAGCCCTTCGAGCCTGCCCCGCCATTCAATAAGATCATGGCTGATCTGTCGTGGCTCAGTTCCACCTTCCCGCCCTCTCCCATAACCCTTAATCCCTTCTCTTATCAAAAACCCATCAACCCGCTTCTTAAAAATATTTAGCGAGGCAGCCTCCACCACTTCAACGGGCAGAGAATTCCAGAGATTCACCAACCTTTGAGTGAAGAAGTTCCTCCTCAACTCTGTTCTAAACCACCCCCCCCCCCCTTTATCTTGAGGCTGTGCCCCCTAGTCCTACTGTCTTTTTGAGCGGGAAGAGTCTCTCCACCTCTATCCTATCCATCCCATTCATCATCTTATACGTCTCAATGAGATCTCCCCTCATTCTTCTAAACTCTAACGAGTACAAGCCCAGTTTATTCAGCCTCTCCTCATAGCTCAATCCCTCAACTCCGGTATCAGCCGAGTAAACCTCCTCTGCACTCCCTCCAGGGCCAAAATATCCTTGCGCAGGTGCGGCGCCCAAAACTGCACACAGTACTCCAGCTGCGGCCTCACCAATGCCCTATACAGCCGCAGCAAGACCTCCCTACTTTTATATTCAATCCCCCTCGCTATGAAGGTCAGCATCCCATTCGCCTTCCTGACCAGCTGCTGCACCTGCAAGCTGGGTTTTTGCGACTCATGCACAAGGACCCCGAGGTCCCTCTGCACCGTCGCCTGCTGCAGAGTGAAGAAATTTCTCACCTCGGCCTGGTGTGGATTTTGCACATTCTCCCCGTGTCTGCGTGGGTTTCCTCCGAAGGTGTGCAGGTTAGGTGGATTGGCCGTGCTAAGATTGCCCCTCGGTGTCAGGGTAAATGTATGAGGCTATGGGGGTAGGGCCTGGGTGGGATTGTGGTCGGGTGCAGACTCGATGGGCTGAATGGCCTCCTTCTGCACTGTAGGGGTTCTATGATTCTAAATTAAATTGGGGTTAAGTGCTTCCGGCTGGCCTCTGCCACGTTTGTTTTGTATTTTTGTTACTGTGTTTTTTCCCCTGTTGCTGTGACGTGTTTCCATTATCGGAGACCACTAGGTGGTGCCTATCCCTTTTAGGATCTCCATGGAATTTTTTTTGTTGCCGTTTTAATTTGCCAGAAATGAGACTTAAGCGTGGCTATTGGACGCAGGTCCGCTCCGAGTCTGGATCTCCGGGTGGCAGTTAGACCTCAGCGGGTTTTTGGGGCGGAGGGCTGAGGGAGTGCTGCACTGTCAACGGGAGGACGGGGCAAAGAACAAAGAACAAAGAACAAAGAACAATCCAGCACGGGAAACAGGCCCTTCGGCCCAACGAGCCCGCGCCGCAACATCACCCTGCACCTATTCTACCCTGCGTGTCTATGAATGGAACCCTACTCAGTCAGATTCAGGGAAGAAATAGTGTCAATTTGGTAAAAACCGATTAGCCTGAGAGCACATTTTTGGGGTGTGGGAGGAAACCGGAGCGCCCGGAGGAAACCCACGCAACCACAGGGAGAATGCGCAAACTCCCACAGACACAGGCCCAAATCCATGTGCCTGCACAGCCAGCAGTGCTAGTCACTGAGCTGTTGCGGCGCCCATCTACCGGTCCAGGATCAAGCACACACACCGACATGAAGTACTAGGCCACTCCTGGAACTTCCAAGAGCAGCCCAGGCACGACCCGCCGTGTGAATGCCCCTCGTTTGACACGAGGTGGACCTCCACCTGTGGAATAAAGACAAGAATATTAATCTTACAGCCTGCCTTTCCGGTGTCTCCCGAGGTTTAACCCTATTTAATATCCCCTACCATATCCCTCCATTCTCGTTTCACTCATGTGCCTATCTAACTGCATCTTAAACGAGTCCAACGTTCCTGCCTCCACCACCCTACTCGGTAGCGCGTTCCAGACCCCCACAACTCCCACAAGTTGAGGTTAAGTAAGTGGGCGGGGGGGGGGGGGTGCATTCTGCCCTGCGAAGGGGCAACAGGGACCGGGGTGGGGGTGGGAGGGGGTTGGGTCAAAGATCCAGCTGTTTAACCTTGTCCTTGCAAAACACGTCTCACTCACACATGACAATGAAGGAGTGGTCACCGCCAATGTGACATGTATCATGTATGTATCACTCCACTCTCCTGTGTGTGCCCAGACAGACTAAGTAGCGGTGAAGATTGTCAAAGGATGAACAAAGGAACTGCATTCCTGTAGCGCCTTCCAGGATGTCTCGCAGCCCCTCGCCATCAGTTAAGTGCTTTCTGAAGTGGCACTAGCAAACTGCGCACAGAAAGATCCCATAAACAACTATGTGATCGTGACCAAATAGTCCACACTCTCACAATGTTGGTTGAAGGGTAAATATTGGGAAGAGGTGAGGGCACTGAGGAGACGTCCATCCCCCCCATGGCAGCGCTGTGGAACACTGCTGCCTCTCAGCGCCAGGGACCCAGGTTCAATGCCCAGGTTGGGTCACTGTCTAGGTGAAGTCTGCATGTTCTCCCCGTGTCTGCGTGGGTTTCCTCCGGTTTCCTCCCACACTCCAAAGGTGTGTAGGTTAGGCTGATTGGCCGTGCTAAATTGGCCCTTAGTGTCCAACGATGTGCACGATGTAGAGATGCGGAGTAGGACTGGGGTGGGCACAGTAACAAGACTCACAACACTAGGTTAAAGTCCAACAGGTTTACTTGGGATCTTGAGCTTTCGGAACGCTATCCCTTACCTGCACCCACCTGATGAAGGAACAGCACTCTGAAATCTCTTGATACCAAAAATGTGTAGGTTAGGGTGGATTGGCTATGATATATTGCCCCTTAGTGCCCAAAGATGTGCAGGATAGGTGGATTGGCCATGCTAAATTGCCCCTTAGTGTCCTGAAAATGTGTAGATTAAGTGGATTGGCTATGATATATTGCCCCTTAGTGCCCAAAGATGTGCAGGTTAGGTGGATTGGCCATGCTAAATTGCCCCTTAGTGTTCAAAGATGTGAGGGTTAGGTGGATTGGCCATGCTAAATTGCCCCTTAGAGTCCAAAGATGTGTAGGTTAGGTGGATTGGCCATGCTAAATTGCCCCTTAGTGACCAAAGATGTGCAGGATAGGTAGATTGGCCATGCTAAATTGCCCCTTAGAGTCCAAAGATGTGCAGGATAGGTGGATTGGCCATGCTAAATTGCCCCCTAGTGTCTCAACGATGTGTAGGTTAAGTGGATTATCTCTTAGTATCAGGGGGATTAGCAGGGTAAATAGGTGGCATTACAGGGATAGGGCCTGGGTGGGATTGTAGTTGGTGCAGGCTTGATGGGCCGAATGGCCTCCTTTGGCACTGTGGGGATTCTATGAAAGCTGCGAATTGGAAGCAGGGATTCGGGCCCTGGGTGGGCTGTGCTAGTTTATTTTCATCTTGTCTCACCCCGGTGACAGTTCATAGAGACAGGGACAGAAAGGAAGCTTTTACACGGTACTCAACTCTACTCATCTCTGCACCCAAACGGTCGGATTTAATCAAGATCTCTTGCTCTTTGGCTGTTTAAGTGATATTACTTGTGACATTCCATTTTCTCTCCCCATCTTCAGTGTGTGTTTTCTTTTCCCTGGAAGGGACTGAATATAAACAAACAGCAACCCTCCAAATAGGAAAGAGTTTCGGAAGATCAGGACTGAACTCACATTCCAGTCTTCCTTGGGATGGCCGTGAACTATCTGTACGTCCATTCACTCAATAACACTTCACCCTGCAAATTCCTCTCCCCTCCTCTGCGGATGTTAGCACCCACATAACGTAAGAACATCAGAAATAGGAGCAGGAGTGGGCCATCTAGCCCTCCGAGCCTGCCCCGCCATTCAATAAGATCTTGGCTGATCTGAAGTGGATCAGTTCCACTTTCCCGCCTGCTCCCCATATCCCTTAATTCCCCTGCCTATCAGAAACCTATCTACCTGTGACTTAAATATATTCAACGAGGTAGCCTCCACCATTTCAATGGGCAGAGAATTCCAGACATTCACCACTCTCTGAGTGAAGGAGTTCCTCCTCAACTCTGTTCTAAACTGACCCCCCCCCCCTTACCTTGAGGCTGTGCCCTCTAATTCTGGTTTCCATTCTAAGCGGGAAGAATCTCTCTATCTCTACCCTGTCTAGCCCCCTTCATTATCTTGTAAGTCTCTAGAAGATCCCCTCTCAGCCTTCTAAGCTCCAACGAGTACAGACCCAGTCTATTCGATCCCTCCTCATAAGCTAACTCCCTCATCTCTAGCAATATCATCTTTCGGAGCTCAGGCACCCATTGGCCTCTCTCCATGTGTGAATCTGAAGACCTTTTGACTATTTAAAAAAAAGGTTCTTCCATGAGATGTGGGGGTCACTGGCTGGGCCAGCATTTGGTGCCCCACTCCTCATGGCCCTTGAACTGTGGGTTCGCTTGGCCATTTCAGAAGGAAGTCACCATCGCTATATCTGCTGTAGAATGTTGTCCGCCATTCAGTTAATATCATGAATAGCTTTTGGCCGGAGTTTTACAGGGAAGTCTGCCCCGATTCCGTGGGGATGAGTAAAGCTCCCTCTACACTGTCCCCCATCAAACACTCCCAGGACAGGTACAGCACGGGGTTAGATACAGAGTAAAGCTCCCTCTACACTGTCCCCCATCAAACACTCCCAGGACAGGTACAGCACGGGGTTAGATACAGAGTAAAGCTCCCTCTACACTGTCCCCCATCAAACACTCCCAGGACAGGTACAGCACGGGGTTAGATACAGAGTAAAGCTCCCTCTACACTGTCCCCATCAAACACTCCCAGGACAGGTACAGCACGGGGTTAGATACAGAGTAAAGCTCCCTCTACACTGTCCCCCATCAAACACTCCCAGGACAGGTACAGCACGGGGTTAGATACAGAGTAAAGCTCCCTCTACACTGTCCCCCATCAAACACTCCCAGGACAGGTGCAGCACGGAGTTAGATACAGAGTAAAGCTCCCTCTACACTGTCCC
The DNA here is from genome assembly GCA_037974335.1 of Prionace glauca. Lineage (NCBI taxonomy): Eukaryota > Metazoa > Chordata > Chondrichthyes > Carcharhiniformes > Carcharhinidae > Prionace > Prionace glauca. The sequence goes on from CM075754.1 coordinate 18,669,168, forward strand.
CCATCAAACACTCCCAGGACAGGTACAGCACGGGGTTAGATATAGAGTAAAGCTCCCTCTACACTGTCCCCCCTATCAAACACTCCCAGGACAGGTACAGCACGGGGTTAGATACAGAGTAAAGCTCCCTCTACACTGTCCCCCTATCAAACACTCCCAGGACAGGTACAGCACGGGGTTAGATACAGAGTAAAGCTCCCTCTACACTGTCCCCCCATCAAACACTCTCAGGACAGGTACAGCACGGGGTTAGATACAGAGTAAAGCTCCCTCTACACTGTCCCCATCAAACACTCCCAGGACAGGTACAGCACGGGGTTAGATACAGAGTAAAGCTCCCTCTACACTGTCCCCATCAAACACTCCCAGGACAGGTACAGCACGGGGTTAGATACAGAGTAAAGCTCCCTCTACACTGTCCCCCATCAAACACTCCCAGGACAGGTACAGCACGGGGTTAGATACAGAGTAAAGCTCCCTCTACACTGTCCCCATCAAACACTCCCAGGACAGGTACAGCACAGGGGTTAGATACAGAGTAAAGCTCCCTCTACACTGTCCCCCCCATCAAACACTCCCAGGACAGGTTCAGCACGGGGTTAGATACAGAGTAAAGCTCCCTCTACACTGTCATAAGAACATAAGAACATAAGAAATAGGAGCAGGAGTAGGCCATCTAGCCCTTCGAGCCTGCCCCGCCATTCAATAAGATCATGGCTGATCTGTCGTGACTCAGCTCCACCTTCCCGCCCTCTCCCCATAACCCTTAATCCCTTCTCTTATCAAAAACCCATCAACCCGTTTCTTAAAAATATTTAGCGAGGCAGCCTCCACCACTTCAACGGGCAGAGAATTCCAGAGATTCACCACCCTTTGAGTGAAGAAGTTCCTCCTCAACTCTGTTCTAAACCGCCCCCCCTTTATCTTGAGGCTGTGCCCCCTAGTCCTACTGTCTTTTTTGAGCGGGAACAGTCTCTCCACCTCTATCCTATCCATCCCATTCATCATCTTATACGTCTCAATGAGATCTCCCCTCATTCTTCTAAACTCTAACGAGTACAAGCCTAGTTTATTCCTGTCCCCCATCAAACACTCCCAGGACAGGTACAGCACGGGGTTAGATACAGAGTAAAGCTCCCTCTACACTGTCCCGCCACCAAACACTCCCAGGACAGGTACAGCACGGGGTTAGATACAGAGTAAAGCTCCCTCTACACTGTCCCCATCAAACACTCCCAGGACAGGTACAGCATGGGGTTAGATACAGAGTAAAACTCCCTCTACACTGTCCCCCATCAAACACTCCCAGGACAGGTACAGCACGGGGTTAGATACAGAGTAAAGCTCCCTCTACACTGTCCCCCATCAAACACTCCCAGGACAGGTACAGCATGGGGTTAGATACAGAGTAAAACTCCCTCTACACTGTCCCCCATCAAACACTCCCAGGACAGGTACAGCACGGGGTTAGATACAGAGTAAAGCTCCCTCTACACTGTCCCCCCATCAAGCACTCCCAGGACAGGTACAGCACGGGGTTAGATACAGAGTAAAGCTCCCTCTACACTGTCCCCCCATCAAGCACTCCCAGGACAGGTACAGCACACAGTATTTGATATTTTGTTGGTATGGGATTGGCTTTGAGTTTTTGAATGGTTTTCTCTTTTAGGCTGTTGGGCAGTTAGCATCGAAACTGAGGAGCTCGGATTGCCAGCAGTGCTAGAACCTTCATTAAATTCTATTTTCTCTACCTCAGCAAATTTCCTGAGCCCCAACTTCATTTGAATTCTCTTGACTGTCTGTTTGAAGTCAGCCTTACAAGTGGCACCCATCAATGTCACTCCCCTTCCCGTGATCCTTGAAGCTGACCTCTGCTAGAATCTTTTTTCGTTCATTTGCAGGACATGAGCATTGCTGGCTGGGCCAGCATTTATTGCTTATGCCTCAGTGTCTGAGGGCAGTTGAGAGTCACCCACATTGCTGTGCCTCTGGAGTCACATGTAGGCCAGACCCGGGTAAGGACGGCAGAATTCCTTCCCTAAAGGGACATGAGAGAACCAGATGGGTTTTCCCATCAGCGGTTCCATGGCCGTCATTGGATTCTTAATTCCAGATAGCTTTTATTGATTTCAAATTTCACAATCTGCCGTGGCGGGATTCGAACCCGGGTCCCCAGAACGTTAGCTGAGTTTAATTTAGCGATAATACCCACAAGGCCATCACCTCCACGGTGCTGCCGGTGTTGTGTTTTGCAATGATGTAAAGGCACTCATAAAGGATTAGGTAAACCCATTGCAAGTTTATTTATTAAGACTGGGCACACAAAAACATGATGTGGAGATTTCATAGATTTCATAGAACATTACAGCGCAGAACAGGCCCTTCGGCCCACGATGTTGCGCCGACAAGTTACAAAAACAATGACCCACTAGCATAAACCAATCCCTTTTTGTCCATAAACCTATCCACAGATCTCTTAAACGCCCCCAAACTAGGAGCATTTACAACTGCAGCTGGCAGGGCATTCCAGTCCCTCACCACCCTCTGGGTAAAGAACCTACCCCTGACATCAGTCCTATAACTACCCCCCCTTAATTTAAAGTCGTGCCCCCTCGTGCTAGCTTTCTCCATCCTAGGAAATGCTGGGGTAAACCCAGTAAGAAGTCTCACAACACCAGGTTAAAGTCCAACAGGTTTATTTGGTTTATAAACCTGTTGGACGTTAATCAGGTGTTGTGAGACTTCTTACCTTACCTTACGAAAAACTGCAGCAGGCGACGGTGCAGAGGGACCTCGGGGTCCTTGTGCATGAGTCGCAAAAACCCAGCTTGCAGGTGCAGCAGGTGGTCAGGAAGGCGAATGGGATGCTGGCCTTCATAGCGAGGGGGATTGAATATAAAAGTAGGGAGGTCTTGCTGCAGCTGTATAGGGCATTGGTGAGGCCGCAGCTGGAGTACTGTGTGCAGTTTTGGGCGCCGCACCTGCGCAAGGATATTTTGGCCCTGGAGGGAGTGCAGAGGAGGTTTACTAGGCTGATACCGGAGTTGAGGGGATTGAGCTATGAGGAGAGGCTGAATAAACTAGGCTTGTACTCGTCAGAGTTTAGAAGAATGAGGGGAGATCTCATTGAGACGTATAAGATGATGGATGGGATGGATAGGATAGAGCTGGAGAGACTCTTCCCGCTCAAAAAAGACAGTAGGACTAGGGGGCACAGCCTCAAGATAAAGGGGAGGCGGTTTAGAACAGAGTTGAGGAGGAACTTCTTCACTCAAAGGGTGGTGAATCTCTGGAATTCTCTGCCCGTTGAAGTGGTGGAGGCTGCCTCGCTAAATATTTTTAAGAAGCGGGTTGATGGGTTTTTGATAAGAGAAGGGATTAAGGGTTATGGGGAGAGGGCGGGAAGGTGGAACTGAGCCACGACAGATCAGCCATGATCTTATTGAATGGCGGGGCAGGCTCGAAGGGCCAGATGGCCTACTCCTGCTCCTATTTCTTATGTTCTTATAAAACAGACATACACAGATAGAAATCTTGAAGATATCAGCAGGAGGGCTGTGTGCGTGTGTTCTGCCCAACATCAACAGTGAAACTAAAACTGGATTAGCATGACTCACTTCCTTTCCTCTACACTGTCCCCATCAAACACTCCCAGGACACTGCCCCCCATCAAACACTCCCAGGACAGGTAGAGCACAGGGTTAGATACAGAGTAAAGCTCCTCTACACTGTCCCCATCAAACACTCCCAGGACAGGTACAGCACGGGGTTAGATACAGAGTAAAGCTCCCTCTACACTGTCCCCAGCAAACACTCCCAGGACAGGTACAGCACAGGGTTAGATACGGAGTAAAGCTCCCTCTACACTGTCCCCCCATCAAACACTGCCAGGACAGGTACAGCACGGGGTTAGATACAGGGTAAAGCTCCCTCTACACTGTCCCCCCCATCAAACACTCCCAGGACAGGTACAGCACGGGGTTAGATACAGAGTAAAGCTCCCTCTACACTGTCCCCATCAAACACTCCCAGGACAGGTACAGCACGGGGTTAGATACAGAGTAAAGCTCCCTCTACACTGTCCCCCATCAAACACTCCCAGGACAGGTACAGCACGGGGTTAGATACAGAGTAAAGCTCCCTCTACACTGTCCCCAGCAAACACTCCCAGGACAGGTACAGTACGGGGTTAGATACAGAGTAAAGCTCCCTCTACACTGTCCCCATCAAACACTCCCAGGACAGGTACAGCACAGGGTTAGATACAGAGTAAAGCTCCCTCTACACTGTCCCCCCATCAAACACTCCCAGGACAGGTACAGCACGGGGTTAGATACAGAGTAAAGCTCCCTCTACACTGTCCGCCATCAAACACTCCCAGGACAGGTACAGTACGGGGTTAGATACAGAGTAAAGCTCCCTCTACACTGTCCCCAGCAAACACTCCCAGGACAGGTACAGTACGGGGTTAGATACAGAGTAAAGCTCCCTCTACACTGTCCCCCCATCAAACACTCCCAGGACAGGTACAGCACGGGGTTAGATACAGAGTAAAGCTCCCTCTACACTGTCCCCATCAAACACTCCCAGGACAGGTACAGCACAGGGTTAGATACAGAGTAAAGCTCCCTCTACACTGTCCCCCCCATCAAACACTCCCAGGACACAACACCAGCAGCACCGTGGAGGTGATGGCCTTGTGGGTATTATCGCTAAATTAAACTCAGCTAACGTTCTGGGGACCCGGGTTCGAATCCCGCCACGGCTCCTAATGCTGCAGCACTCAAAATGAGAACTTTTACCTATCAGGCCATGGTTTTGTGGTCATCAGTAGATTCTTAATTCCAGATATCTTTTATTGAATTTAAATTCCACCGTCTGCTATACCGGGATTTGAACACAGGTCATCAGAACAGCAGCTGAGTTTGTGGATTAATAGTTTAGCAAAAATGCCACTAGGCCATCACCTCCCCTTCGACTGAGCTGTGGCAAAGTACAACCAAGCTACGTAGCATCAAGCGACGTAAATCTCGTCATTGGAGTTTGTTTTTAAGAGTTAACAAGATTTCTGGGACTAGAGGTGTCTGGAGAGATCGTGAGGCAGGCACAGAATTGGAGTTGAGCTTGTCTTTAAAGGTCAGCATGGTTCCCACTAGTCTTTTAAAATTCAGTTAAAAGCACCTTCTTGCTTTTAATGGATTTTTTTTCTGGAGGTAACTCAGTTCTGTCTGTGACGCGTGACGCACCAATCTAACAGTAACATTTTTGCAGAATTCGACTCGCTTCCCACCATCAAGCATCACATTTGGGAACCTTTAGACTCTGGCCGATACTGAGCCTCATTATTTGGTGAGGCACAGCTGATCCTTTTCTCTGAGCCACCTGACTGATGTGTCTGTCGCTGACAGATTGTCAGGACTCGCCCGAGATCAGCAAACAAGCAAGGCAACGCGGACTTGCTGGCTGGGTCACTTTGATTGATACCCGGCTGAGTTCTGTGCCAGATCCAGATCTTTGATCTGATTTGATTTATTATTGTCACGTGTATCAACATACTGTGAAAAGTCTTGTTTCTTGCGCGCTATACAGACAAAGCATACCATTCATAGAGAAGGAAATGTGAGGGTGCAGAATGTAGTGTTACAGTTAGAGAAAGATCAACTTAATGAGAGGTAGGTCCATTCAAAAGTCTGACGGCAGCAGGGAAGAAGCTGTTCTTGAGTCGGTCGGTACGGGACCTCAGACTTTTGTATCTTTTTCCCTAATGGAAGAAGGTGGAAGAGAGAATGTCCGGGGTGCGTGGGGTCCTTAATTATACCGGCTGCTTTGCCGAGGCAGCGGAAGTGTAGACAGAGTCAATGGATGGGAGGCTGGTTTATGTGATGGATTGGGCTACATTCACAACCTTTTGTCATTCCTTGCGGTCTTGGGCAGAGCAGGAGCCCAGACCAAGCTGTGATACAACCAGAAAGAATGTTTCCTATGGGGCATCTGTAAAAGTTGGTGGGAGTCGTAGCTGACTTGCCAAATTTTGATTTGATTTGATTTGATTTATTATTGTCACATGCATTAACATAGAATGAAAAGTGTTGTTTCTTGTCTATTATACAACCAAAGCATACCGTTCATAGCGAAGGAAAAGTGAGGGTGCAGAATGTAGTGTTACAGTCATAGCTGGGGTGTAGAGAAAGATCAACTTAATGCGAGGTAGGTCCATTCAAAAGTCTGACAGCAGCAGGGAAGAAGCTGTTTTTGAGTCGGTCGGTACGGGACCTCAGACTTTTATATCTTTTTCCTGATGGAAGAAGGTGGAAGAGAGAATGTCCGGGGTGTGTGTGGGGTCCTTGATTATGCTGGCTGCTTTTCCGAGGCAGTGGGAAGTGTAGACAGAGTCAATGGATGGGAGGCTGGTTTGCCTGATGGACTGGATTTCGTTCACAATACTTTTTAATTTCTTGGGCAGAACAGGTTCCATACCAACCAGAAAGAATGCTTTCTATGGTGCATCTGTAAAAGTTGGTGTAAGTCATAGTGGACATACAAATTTCTTTAGTCCTCTGAGAAAGTAGAGGCGTTGGTGGGCTTTCTTAACTATAGTGTTGGTATGGAGGGAGCAGGACAGGTGGTTGGTGATGTAGATAACTAAAAACTTGAAGCTCTCGATCATTTCTACTTTTCAAAGTACATTCTGTGCCAGTATTTCACAATGGTGTTGCCATTTCTTATTCCCTGGCCACCTAGCTGTACATTGGTAAATTAGATTGCTGGGACGTGAGAAGGCTGGGCTGGGCTGGGGGATGGTGGGGTGAATGGATGTTGGAGTCAGTGAAGGAAGGAGAGATCTAGACAGGGTATAGCTTACTTACCCTGAATGAACTGATGTTGGGTTGGGTAACTGACTTGGAGTAGATGTGATGAGTGAGTTGGGTTGTATTGTGTTAAGTCTTGCGTGTGTGGTTGAGTGGGGGAAAGTAGGTTGCGTTGGGGGTGAGTGTGGGTGAATTATAGAATCCCTGCGAGTGCAGAAGGAGGCCATTTGGCCCATTGAGTCTGAAACTGACTCGCTGACAAAGCGTCTTACCCTGGCTTTTTGCCCACCTTTATCACCCAGTGAGTCACCCAGGGCTGTGAATAAGCCCACCAAAACCCATCTGCCCCTCTGAACTAGTGTCCTGCCAATTATTAAATAATCCCTTGTCTTGTCACTTCTTCCAAAGTGCATCACATTGCGCTTACCAGGGTCAAACACTGACTGCCACTGCTCTGCCCATCTGACCAACCCATCCATACCCTCCTACAGCCTACGACCTTCTTCTTCACTATTAACTACCCGATCAATCTTGGTGTCATCTCCAAACTTCTTTAACATTCCTCCCACTTTATCATCTGTATCATTTACATAGAACCCTAGAGTGCAGAAACAGGCTCTTCGGCCCATCGAGTCTGCACCGAACACAATCCCACCCAGACCCTATCCCCACACATTTACCTGCTAATCCCTCTTACCTACACATCCCAGGACACTAAGGGGCAATTTTAGCATAGCCAGTGAACCTAACCCGCACATCTTTGGACTGTGGGAGGAAACCGGAGCACCCGGAGAAAACCCACGCAGACACGAGGAGAATGTGCAAACTCCACACAGGCAGTGACCCGAGCCGGGAATCGAACCCGGGACCCTGGAGCTGTGAAGCAGCAGTGCTAACCACTGTGCTACCGTGCCACCCTATGTATTTGTTATGTATATAACAAATAACAAGGGACCCAGCACTGAACCTTGTGATACTCCACTGGATACCAGCCTGCAGTCACTCAAACAGCCTTCTACCCCTCCCCCCCCACACACACTTTGTGTCCTATTATGAAGCCAGTTTCTGATCCATCTCAACAGTTTTCCTGAATTTCAGGTGATTCAACCTTCTGAATATTGGGTTCAATTCCCGGCTCAGGTCATGGTCAGGGTGGAGTCTGCACATTCTCCCCGTGTCTGCATGGGTTTCCTCTGGGTGCTCCAGTTTCCTCCCACAGTCCATAGATGCGTGGGTTTGGTTAATTGGCCGTGCTAAGTTGTGAGGGTTAGGGGGATTAACGGAGTAAACATGTGGAGTTACAGGGATAGAGCCTGACAGGATGCTCTGTTGGAGAGCTGGTGCAGATACAATGGGCCTAATAGAAAGCATAGAAACCATAGAATCTCTACAGTGTGGAAAGAGGCCATTCAGCCCATCAAGCCTGCACTGACCACAATCCCACCCAGGCCCTATCTCCACACATTTATCCCGTTAATCCCTCTAACCTACACATCCCGGGACACTAAGGCGCAATTTAGCCAGGCAAATCAATGGCCAAGTCATTGAAGAATGGCCTTTTCTGTTCTGTTTTAGTTTAGTTTATTTATTATTGTCACACGTAGGCTTACGTTAACATTGCAATGAAATCACTGTGAAAATCCCCCAGTTACCACACTCTGGCACCTGTTTGGGTTACACTGAGGGAGAATTTAGCACGGCCAATGCACCCTAACCTGTCTTTCGGACTGTGGGAGGAAACCGGAGCACCCGGAGGAAACCCACGCAGGCATGGGGAGAATGTGCAGACTCCGCACAGACAGTGACCCAAGCTGGGAGTCGAACCCAGGATTGGGAAAGTTAAAGCAGAGATCCTCTGATCGGACTGCCCTGTGGGACTTTGTCAAAGGCTCTGCTAAAATCCATATCAGCTATGTTAACCTCACTTCCCTTTTCCACGCACTCCATCCCATGCTGGAAAAATTCCATCAAATTTCTCAGGTATGACCTCCCTCTGACAAAGTGTCTCTTGGACTGGAAACATCAACTCTTTTCTCTCCTTCCGGGTGCTGCCAGACCTGCTGAGATTTTCCAGCTTTTTTTTCCCTCTGACAAAGCCATGCTGACTACCCCTGATTAACCCCTATCTTTCCAAGTGGAGTTTAATTACTTTCTTCAGAATTTTCCCTATACTGCTAACGGAAGATACAGAAGCAGAATGAGGCCACTCAGCCCATCGAGTCTGCTCCCCCATTCAATCATGGCTGATATTTTTCCCCTCCCCATTCTCCTGCCTTTTCCCCATAACCCCTGATCCTCTTATTAATCAAGAACCTATCAATCTCGGTCTTAAAGACACTCAATGACCCGGCCTCCTCTGCGACAAAGAGTTCCACAGATTCCCCACTCTCTGGCTGAAGAAATTCCTCCTCGTCTTTGTTTTAAAGGATCGTCCCTTTAGCCTGAGGTTGTACACGAGACTCATCGGTCTGTAATTCGCTGGTTCATCCCTACCACCCTTCTGGAAAAGCTCGTCCACAATGTGCTGTGACCGTGAGTGAAGGCACTCGAGGATGCTGAGTGCCGGTGAAGGGTTAACACAGCAATGAATCAATGATGGAGAAGATGAGGAGAGATATTTTGGCCCTGGAGGGAGTGCAGAGGAGGTTTACTAGGCTGATACCAGAGTTGAGGGGATTGAGCTATGAGGAGAGGCTGAATAAACTAGGCTTGTACTCGTTAGAGTTTAGAAGAATGAGGGGAGATCTCATTGAGACGTATAAGATGATGAATGGGATGGATAGGATAGAGGTGGAGAGACTCTTCCCACTCAGAAAGGACAGTAGGACTAGGGGGCACAGCCTCAAGATAAAGGGGAGGCGGTTTAGAACAGAGTTGAGGAGGAACTTCTTCACTCAAAGGGTGGTAAATCTCTGGAATTCTCTGCCCGTTGAAGTGGTGGAGGCTGCCTCGCTAAATATTTTTAAGAAACGGGTTGATGGGTTTTTGATAAGAGAAGGGATTAAGGGTTATGGAGAGAGGGCGGGAAGGTGGAGCTGAGCCACGACAGATCAGCCATGATCTTATTGAATGGCGGGGCAGGCTCGAAGGGCTAGATGGCCTACTCCTGCTCCTATTTCTTATGTTCTTATGAAAGAGACTCAATTGGCAAAAGAGGAACATTATTCTGCAAAGAGCCCACTCATCAATCATCTCTGTCCCCAAAGATCTGAGTTAGCTCTTGGTCTCTGCGTGGATGAAATTTAAACAGGTCAAGGTGTATAATTCCTTCCAAGATCACTCTCATTGAAACCTCTCCCACTGCGACAAAACCTCCCTTTCTATCCCTGGACTGTCCAATTGTAGATTACCTTTTTTTAAATTCATTCATGGGACATGGGCACCGCTGGCTGGCCAGCATTTATTGCCCATCCCTAGTTGCCCGAGAGCAGTTAAAAAGAGTCAACCACATTGCTGTGGCTCTGGAATCACATGTAGGCCAGACCGGGGTAAGGACAGCAGATTTCCTTCCCTAAAGGAACCAGATGGGTTTTTCCGACAATTGACAATGGTTTCGTGGTCATCAGTAGATTCTTAATTCCAGATTTTTTTAAAATTGAATTCAAATTTGGGTGGCACAGTGGTTAGCACTGCTGCCTCACATCAGGACCCCTGGTTCAATTCCAGACTCGGGTCACTGTCGGTGTGGAGTTTACACGTCCTCCCTGTGTCTGCGTGGGTTTCCTCTGGGTGTTCCGTCTTTCCTCCCACAGTCCAAAGATGGGTTAGGTTGATTGACTGGCCATGCTAAATTGACCCTAGTGTCACGGGGATTAGCGGGGTAACTATGTAGGGTTACAGGCCTGGGTGGGATTGTAGTTGGTGCAGATGCAATGGGCCAAATGGCCTCCTTCTGCACTGCAGGGATTCTATGAAATTCCATCATCTGCCGTGGTGGGATTCGAACCCGGGTCCCCAGAACATTAGCTGAGTTTCTGGATTGATAATACCACCAAGCCATTGCCTCCCCTGTGTACAACGCCCACTCCCAACCTCCTGATTTGCCCTTGAATTGCATTTTCAGCTATCCTGACCCCAGCCTCGCGGATTCTCAGCCTCTGCCTACTTCTCTCTTCATTAAGACTCAAGTCATTGGCCAAACATCTGGGCAAAGCACCCCCCTCCCCCCATCCCCCCCCCTCCCCCCCCACCCCCCCTGCCGTCCCAATTTCCTTGCCTCGACCAAAATTCCTCCTCTTTCCTCCCACCTTTGTAAATCCAGTAAGAAGTGTCAAATACCAGGTTAAAGTCCAACAGGTTTATTTGGGACTTGAGTTACATGAGGATGGCCTCAAACAGTGTCTTAGCTTCACCTCACACTGTGAGGTGAAGTTAAGACGGTACGGTACGGTAATAGGGCGGCACGGTAGCACAGTGGGTTAGCACTGCTGCTTCACAGCTCCAGGGTCCTGGGTTCGATTCCCGGCTCGGGTCACTGCCTGTGTGGAGTTTGCACATTCTCCTCGTGTCTGCGTGGGTTTTCTCCGGGTGCTCCGGTTTCCTCCCACAGTCCAAAGATGTGCGGGTTAGGTTCATTGGCTATGCTAAAAATTGCCCCTTAGTGTCCTGGGATGTGTAGGTTAGAGGGATTAGCAGGTAAATGTGTAGGGATATGGGGATAGGGTCTGGGTGGGATTGTGTTCGGTGCAGACTCGATGGGCCGAAGGGCCTGTTTCTGCACTGTAGGGTTCTAAACTGTGTGTAACACCCACCATTTGGCCTGGGCTTGCAAAATCCTACTAACTGTCCTGTCTTCAGACAATTCACACCTCTAATCTGTGATTATCCCTGCCTCCACTCACGCTGCCTGCACTGTGTGCCGCACTTGTGAACTAACCTCCACTCACCATCCGAAGGGACAGCACTCCAAAAGCTCATGATTCCAAGTAAACCTGTCGGACTCTAACTTGGTGTTGTGAGACTTCTTACTGTGCCTACCCCAGTCCACCTCCACATCATTTGTAAATAAAGGAAGAACTTGCCTTCCCTTCTCACAAGAGAGACACACTGGCACAGTGGGTTAGCCCTGCTGCCTCACAGCGCCAGAGACCCGGGTTCAATTCCGGCCTTGGGTGACTGTTTGTGTGGAGTCTGCACATTCTCCCCGTGTCTGCGTGAGTTTCCTCCGAGTGCTCCGGTTTCCTCCCACACTCCAAAGATGTGCAGGTTAGGTGGATTGGCCATGATAAAATTGCCCCTTATTGTTAGAGGATTAGCTAGTGTAAATAGGTGGGGTTATGGGGATAGGGATTGGTGTCAGAATGGGCTGAATGGCCTCTTTCTGCACTGTAGGGATTCTATGAAACAACCTCAAGCTTCCCCCGCCCCCCCTCCCCCCCCACCACACACTTTACAAGCAAGAGAATAATTTTGGCAGTGCAGTCATTGTTGGAATGTTAGCGACACAGCAAGATCCCACAGCACACTGAGTGCAATGGTGGGCTAGATAATCCCTGACATTAAGGGAACCTGAAATATTGCTGGTGATGCAGGGGTGAATGTTATTTGACACCCACCTGGGAGGACAGTTGTGGGGGGGGGTGGTAATCATCTCACTGAATGATGGGACCTTTGCTCGCATGGCACTTCCCTCACATTACCCTGGAGCGCCATTTTGGATTTTGGTTCCCCAGCATCCAGAGTGGGCACGAAAATCCATGACAAAGGAAGTTTACTGAGCTACACTCACCTATGTGGGTAGCATTGCACATTGTTGCAAGGGGTCTGAGCTGCCGTGAAAATATGCACCTTTCCAGGCATTTTGCCATCTGGAGCGATGGGAGATCAACATTCCCTGTCTCACGTGGCTAACCAGGACCCTCTCCTGCTCTTGCCATTGGCATGTTTGGAGGGATCTCTCAAGTTGACACTCAACCAGTTTGGCCGCATTATTGAAGCGCCTTCTTTGGCCATCAAGTCCTGGGGTGGGACTCGAACCCAGAGCTCCTGGCTCAGAGGCAAGGACATTACCTCCCTACACTTCAATACAGGGGCTCGGCAAATAGAAATTTGTTTATTAGCAGGCTTAACATTAACACTGCAATGAAGTTACTGTGAAAATTCCCTAATCCACACTCCGGCTCCTGTTCGGGTTACACTGAGGGTTAATTTAGCAGGGCCATTGCACCCTAACCTGCACACCTTTCGACTGTGGGAGGAAACTGGAGCACCCGGAGGAAACCCGTGCAGACATGGGGAGAACCTGCAGTCTCTGCACAGACAGTGATCCAAGCCGGGAATCGAACCCGGGTCTCTGGTGTTGTGAGGCAGCAGTGCTAACCACTGTCCCACCATGCCATCCAGGTATGACCACATGCCCAATGCACTTTCCTTGGCCACCCTGGGGTCGGACTCGAACCCGGAGCTTTTAGTTCAGAGACAGGGATGTTAAGCCCACAAGACCTTGATAAAGCGGCCAGACAAATGCAAATACATACTTGAAGTGGAAAGGTTTATAGGGGTTGTAGTGAAATGATAGAGGTGTGGAACTAATTGGCAACCTCTTTCAAAGAGTGGTGTCAGTCCCAATGGCCTCCTTTTGTGCCACAGGATTCCCGCTGTGATTCCAAACAGACAGACACACTGTGCAGAATTAATCAGTCGAAATAAAATTGAAATAACCTGTAAGAATTGAAATTCTCCTCAGCCCATTGACAGGTGCCCCTTGTCAATAAGGATAATTAATTAAGATAAGATGGGAGAAATTAATTTTCTCTGTGCTTTTTGTCTGATTATTTGGAAAAGGTGACAGTGTTTCATAAAAACATAATTTCACAAAAGCTTCCAGACTCTGCATATTCTGCAGCTATCAGCAACTTTGAAGGAACTTCCAGTAAATCTCCGTCTACACCGTCCCCCCATCAAACACTCCCAGGACAGGTACAGCACGGGGTTAGATACAGAGTAAAGCTCCCTCTACACTGTCCCCCCATCAAACACTCCCAGGACAGGTACAGCACGGGGTTAGATACAGAGTAAAGGTCCCTCTACACTGTCCCCCATCAAACACTCCCAGGACAGGTACAGCACGGGGTTAGATACAGAGTAAAGCTCCCTCTACACTGTCCCCCATCAAACACTCCCAGTACAGGTACAGCACGGGGTTAGATACAGAGTAAAGCTCCCTTTACACTGTCCCCCCATCAAACGCTCCCAGGACAGGGACAGCACGGGGTTAGATACAGAGTAAAGCTCCCTCTACACTGTCCCCCATCAAACACTCCCAGGACAGGTACAGCACGGGGTTAGATACAGAGTAAAGCTCCCTCTACACTGTCCCCATCAAACATTCCCAGGACAGGTACAGCACGGGGTTAGATACAGAGTAAAGCTCCCTCTACACTGTCCCCCCATCAAACACTCCCAGGACAGGTACAGCACGGGGTTAGATACAGAGTAAAGCTCCCTCTACACTGTCCCCCATCAAACACTCCCAGTACAGGTACAGCACGGGGTTAGATACAGAGTAAAGCTCCCTTTACACTGTCCCCCCATCAAATGCTCCCAGGACAGGGACAGCACGGGGTTAGATACAGAGTAAAGCTCCCTCTACACTGTCCCCCATCAAACACCCCCAGGACAGGTACAGCACAGGGTTAGATACAGATTAAAGCTCCCTCTACACTGTCCCCCCATCAAACATTCCCAGGACAGGTACAACACGGGGTTAGATACAGAGTAAAGCTCCCTCTACACTGTCCCCCCATCAAACATTCCCAGGACAGGGACAGCACGGGGTTAGATACAGAGTAAAGCTCCCTCTACACTGTCCCCATCAAACACTCCCAGGACAGGTACAGCACGGGGTTAGATACAGAGTAAAGCTCTCTCTACACTGTCCCCCCATCAAACACTCCCAGGACAGGTACAGCACGGGGTTAGATACAGAGTAAAGCTCCCTCTACACTGTCCCCCCATCAAACACTCCCAGGACAGGTACAGCACGGGGTTAGATACAGAGTAAAGCTCCCTCTACACTGTCCCCCCATCAAACACTCCCAGGACAGGTACAGCACGGGGTTAGATACAGAGTAAAGCTCCCTCTACACTGTCCCCCCATCAAACACTCCCAGGACAGGTACAGCATGGGGTTAGATACAGAGTAAAGCTCCCTCTACACTGTCCCTATCAAACACTCCCAGAACAGGTACAGCACGGGGTTAGATACAGAGTAAAGCTCCCTCTACACTGTCCCCCCATCAAACACTCCCAGGACAGGTACTGAGGCCAAAAAGCGCTCACAGGGATTTGATTGATAAACGTGACTCTCTGGAAATCTTTTATTACACTCAATCTTTACGAATCAGTCACCTTCTCGTGGCACCAATTATTAATTTGCTTAATTGCTCTGTTCTTGGTGGGAGTGGCAGAGTGATTTGACGGCTATAATCAGATGCTATCCTTGGCTGCGCTGTGCGGAGCTGGGTTAGATTGGAAGTTGCAATGGGAAAGACAAGTTCAGCTGCAGTTGGCATCTCCATGGCATTTTATTGACAAGAACCCACAAACCACTCCTGTCGGAGGCCTCGTTCGCGGAGCTAATTGGAGAGATTAATTAGTGGTTCGGTCGAGTGGGAATCCGAGAGTTAGGAGCTGAGAACTATCAGCTGAGGAGCTACGCTTTTGAATATTCTGAAAGAGAAATTCCGTTTTCTTACTGAATCTTTGCTGTGTGAAGAGGCCAATTGGATAGATCTTTCAATGTGCCAGAACAGCTGTAGTGGGCTGAATGGCCTCTTTCTAACCAACATCATTTAATGATTCTCTGAAATCAGCTGGAAACTCATTAAAAATGAGGATTAGTTCCGGGATGATGCCTGATTACGTGATCCCAAAGAATGGCATGGTGGCACGGTGGTTAGCACTGCTGCCTCACAGCGTCAGGGATCAGGGTTCGATTCCTGTCTGTGCGGACTCTGCAATTCTACCCGTGACTGCGTGGGTTTCCTCTGGGTGGTCCGGTTTCCTCCCACAGTCCAAAGATGTGTCGGTTGGGTGGATTGGCCGTGCTAAATTCCCCTTAGTGTCTAAAGATGTGTAGATTAGATGAATTGGCCATGCTAAATTGCCCCTTAGTGTCTAAAGACGTGTAGATTAGATGGATTGGCCATGCCAAATAGCCCCTTAGTGTCTAAAGACGTGTAGATTAGATGGATTGGCCATGCCAAATAGCTCCTTAGTGTCTAAAGACTGTAGATTAGATGGATTGGCCATGCCAAATAGCCCCTTAGTGTCTAAAGACTGTAGATTAGATGGATTGGCCGTGCTAAATTGCCCCTTAGTGTCTAAAGACGTGTAGATTAGATGGATTGGCCATGCTAAATTGCCCCTTAGTGTCTAAAGACGTGTAGATTAGATGGATTGGCCATGCTAAATTGCCCCTTAGTGTCTAAAGATGTGTAGATTAGATGGATTGGCCATGCCAAATAGCCCCTTAGTGTCCAAAGGTGTATACGTTCAGGGGATTGGCCATGGTAAATTGCCTCTTAATGTCCCGAGACATATAGGTTTGGGGGATTGGCCATGGTAAATGCATGGGGTTATGGCAGAGAGGTGGGCCTGGGCAGGATGAGCTTTCGGAGTGTCAGTGTAGCCTTGACAGGCCGAATGTGCTCCCTCTGCACAGCCGGGATTCTATCGACTCTGTAAAAAGCCGGACGGACCTGAAATCGGGGATTCGAGAGAATGTCCAGTGTTGAGGCAAAGGCCAGCGAGACTGCCCCAGATCAGAAGGAGGCACATTCGCCCCACTCCCCCCCCAGCCTCCCTAGCCCTGTAGCCGTGTACCCTCCTGTGGGTGGTAAAAGGGCTGAGATCACATAGCATGATCTGAAGGAATCCCAAGGATCAAAATACACCGTTCAAGACAAAACTGTTCTCAATGTTGGACAAATATCTCACACAGCTTGTTGTGTGTGGCATAACTAGAAAATGTCTGTGTTTGCAACCTCCTCAGGATTCTAATGCTTTCTTCAGTCTAGCCGTATTTTCAAAGGCAGGAGTGTCACTGAGGAGACATTGATATAATCTATTTATCTCTCGCTCTGTTGGTTCCTTTCATTTCTGATTCACTGGAAATAAAACCCAGCTTCCTTTTCTCTGTTTTTGCAAAGAGACAACACTAAGTCCCAGTTGTCCTCCAGCGTTCAATCATTATCCAGCCTCTTCGCCTCTGAACCCATCAGGCAAAAAGCACTTTGGTTGCCCCTCTCTGAGACACGGTGGATGGGGACGGGGCGAGGCGGGGCGGGGCGGGGAGATAGCATTTCAGAAAATTCCGGGAACCAGCCGCAGTGGGAAGAGGGAACTTGACTCTTGGAGGGGGTTCTTACAGGAGGTGCTCATGCACCCGGGGTACGTCTGGAGGGTGGAGTGCTTCAGGCGCCGAGAGTGGTAACGCAGAATACCTAATGGCAGAGCCCTTCCAAAATCGCTGGTTAGACCATATCTGGGCTATCATTTTCAATTCTGGGCAGCACACTTCACAATCCTAGAATCAATGAATCCTACAGTGCAGGAGGAGGCCATTCGGCCTATTGAATTACTGCCTACTTTCCGATAGAACATCTTACCCAGGCCCTATTCCTGTAACCCCACACATTTACCCCACTAATCTGTCTGACCTACATATCTCAGGACATTAAGGGCAATGTAACATGGTCAATCAACCTACCACATCCATCTTTAGACACTAAGGGACAATTTAGCACGGCCAATCCACCTAACCTGCACATTTTTGGACACTAAGGAGCAATTTAGCATGGCCAATCCACATAACCTGCACATCTTTTGACACTAAGAGGCAATTTAGCATGGCCAATCCACCTAACCTGCACATCTTTTGACACTAAGGGGCAATTTAGCATGGCCAATCCACCTAACCTGCACATCTTTTGACACTAGGGGATAATTTAGCATGGATAGTACCCCTAACCTACACATCTTTGGACACTAAGGGGCAATTTAGCATGGCCAATCCACCCAACCTTCACTCTTTTGACATTAAGGGGCAATTTAGTATGGCCACCCTACTTAACCTGCACATCTTTGGGAGTGTGGGAGGAAACTGGAGCACCCGGAGGAAACCCACGCAGACACGGGGAGAACGTGCAGACTCCACACGGACAGTAACTCAAGCCAGGAATTGAGCCTGGGTCCCTGGTGCTGTGAGGCAGCAGTGCTAACCACTGTCCCACTGTTCCCGCTGCAGGAAGGATGTCAAAGGGGTATGGAAGACACTTCCAAGAATGGTGCCAAGAATGAGGGGCTTCAGTTGTGTGGAGAGACCAGAGAAAGTGGGGCAATTCTCCTTATAGCAGAGAAGATTAAGGGGAGAGTTAATGGAAGTGTTCAGGTTCACGGCGAGTTCAGAGTGACTAAATTGGGGCAAACGTACCCACTGGCAGGAGGGTCAATGGCCAGAGTTCTGAGTTAGCCTGGCACCCTAAAGAACCAGAGTGTAGATGGGGAGGAATGCTTGAACATGGAAAATTGTTGTGATCTGGAAGGCGCTGCCTGAAACCGATTCAGTCGGAAATTTCAAAAGAGGAAATTGGATGGACACTTGAACAGGAGAAAGTAAGCCTCTGAAGTTTAAAGGTTTATTTATTAGTGTTATAATTAAGGCTTACATTAATGAAGTTACTGTGAAAATCCCCTAGTCGCCACTCTCTGGCGCCGGTTCGGGTACACTGAGGGAGAATTTAGTATGGCCAATCCACCCTAACCAGCACATCTTTGGACTGTGGTTGACACCCAAGTGCCCTCCAAGGGCAACTTGGGATGGACAATAAATGCGTGCGAGTAGTCATGATGAGATCTCTCTGCACCCAAAACAGTAATTCCGTGTGGATTCTGATTTGTGATCAGTGTCATAGAATCGCAGAATTCCTACGGTGGAGATAGAGGCCATTCAGCCCATCGAATCTGCACTGACCACAATCCCACTCAGATCCCGATTCCCATAACCCCATGCATTTACTCTGCTAAGCCCCCAGTACACAAGGGTCAATTTATCATAGCCAATCAACCTAACCCTCAAGCCTCAAGCAGTAGCACTTGTGTTAGTTCAGCACCCTGGACAGCATTCAATAACAGAATGACCAGAATCTGTACCTGGATGGACACATAGAGTCCCTACACTACAGGAAGAGGCCATTCGGCCCACCGAGTCTGCACCAACTACAGACCCACCCAGGCCCTATCCCCATAACCCCATGCATTTACCCTAGCCAGTCCCCCTGACACTAAGGGGAAATGTAGCTTGGCCGATTCACCTAAAACACTGATCTTTGGAGTGTGGGGAAAAAAACCAGAGCACCTGGAGGAAACCCATGTAGACACA
Organism: Prionace glauca; assembly: GCA_037974335.1. Lineage (NCBI taxonomy): Eukaryota > Metazoa > Chordata > Chondrichthyes > Carcharhiniformes > Carcharhinidae > Prionace > Prionace glauca. Next base: position 18,688,359 of record CM075754.1, read on the forward strand.
GGGAGAATGTGCAGGCTGCACATATACCTTGACCCAAGCCAGAATTGAACTCGGGTCCCGTGAGGCAGCAGTGCTAACCACTATGCCACCAAAGACGAGAGGCATTTGGAAAATTGGAAAGCCTTCTCAGAGTCAGCACAGGCATGATGGGCCAAATGGTCTTCTTCTGTTCTATAATGCCGATAGCCAGAAGGCAGCAAGTGACCCAGCAGTGTCGGAAAGAATCATCTTTGAATCAACAACCAGTACACTTCAGGATTAGTTCGTTGAGTGAAACATTTTGCGACAAGTTGATGTATAGCTCACGATATTCACTGTAAGTTTAATATTATCTGACAGTCTCTTCTCCTTGAATCTTCAGGCGCTAAAGATTTACATCGGCTGAACTCTCGCTGAGTTCTGTCCGTAGAGATTTTACATTTAATGTTTAAGTGGGATTGCAGAACTTAGTTACACTTCAGAAAAAGTCAACATTTTCCAACTGGCATATTGACTCCGACACAGCAGCCAATCATTCAGAGGAGGCACAGAGTCGATGTACCCATCAAACAATAAACAGAGTCTACTTAATCAGCACACTACAGTAAACTGTCCAGTTAGAAAGACCACTGGCAAACTACAGCAAATAGAACTCTTCCCGCTCAAAAAAGACAGTAGGACTAGGGGGCACAGCCTCAAGATAAAGGGAAGGCGGTTTAGAACAGAGTTGAGGAGGAACTTCTTCACTCAAAGGGTGGTGAATCTCTGGAATTCTCTGCCCGTTGAAGTGGTGGAGGCTGCCTCGCTAAATATTTTCAAGAAGTGGGTTGATGGGTTTTTGATAAGAGAGGGGATTAAGGGTTATGGGGAGAGGGCGGGAAGGTGGAACTGAGCCACGACAGATCAGCCATGATCTTATTGAATGGTGGGGCAGGCTCGAAGGGCCAGATGGCCTACTCCTGCTCCTATTTCTTATGTTCTTATGTTCTGATCAAAACTGCAGCAACATCTGCTGATCGAGGCAGGACTGTTTCTCTGGAAAATTGCAGGAAGTGGGGGATGGTCACTAATACAAATGGGGTACGCAAAATTAATCCTGGGCACTTTTAGCACTAACATCCTCAGGTGTGACTGGTTGGACACTTATCCAATCATCTCCACTTAGCAGGGACTGGCAACGTCAGTGTAGTATGGGGTACGGTGGCACAGTGGTTCACACTGCTGCCTCGCAGCGCCAGGGACACGAGTTCGATTCCCAGCTCGGGTCACTGTGTGGAGTCTGCACGTTCTCCCCCATGTCTGCGTGGGTTTCCTCCGGGTGCTCCGGTTTCCTCCCACAAGCTGAAATACGCGCTGGTTAGGCCGTGCTAAATTCTCCCTCAGTGTAACCCGAACAGGCACCGGAGTGTGGTGACTAGGGGATTTTCACAGTAACTTCATTGCAGTATTATTATAAGCCTACGTAACACTAATAAATAAACTTTACTTTAATATGTAATCTTTCAATGACATCAGTAGACCTCTTGTAGCATTGCCCAGAGTGGGTTTGTGAATTCTCTATTTCAGAGAGATGTCAGATGCAATGCATCATTGTACGGTTACCAGTATAGAAACAGACAGACTACATCAACGGGGTCAGAGGAGAAATGGTCAAGAGCTTCAATTTTCTAGGTGTCCAGATCACCAACCTGTCCTGGTCCCATTCCAACACTATAACTAAGAAAGCCCCACCAACGCCTCTACTTTCTCAAAAGACTAAGGAAATTTGGCATGTCTGCTACGACTCTCACCAACATTTACAGATGCCCCATAGAAAGCATTCTTTCTGGTTGTATCACAGCTTGGTCTGGGCTCCTGCTCTACCCAAGACCGCAAGAAACTACAAAGGGTCATGAACGTAGCCCAATCCAACATGCAAATCCCCATCCGTTCATAGAACATAGAACATAGAACATTACAGCGCAGAACAGGCCCTTCAGCCCATGATGTTGCGTTGACCAATTAAAAAGCAATGACCCTCTAACCTAAACCAATCCCTTTCCATCCATAAACCTATCCACGGATCTCTTAAACGCCCCCAAACTAGGCGCATTTACAACTGCAGCTGGCAGGGCATTCCAATCCCTCACCACCCTCTGGGTAAAGAACCTACCCCTGACATCAGTCCTATAACGACCCCCCCTTAATTTAAAGTCGTGCCCCCTCGTGCTAGCTCTCTCCATCCTAGGAAAAAGGCTATCACTGTCCACCCTATCTAAACTTCTAATCATCTTATATGTTTCAATAAGGTCCCCTCTTAGCCGCCTTCTTTCTAACGAAAACAACCTCAAATCCCTCAGTCTCTCCTCATAGGACCTCCCCTCCATACCAGGCAACATCCTGGTAAACCTCCTCTGCACCCTCTCCAATGCCTCCACATCCTTCCTATAATGTGGGGACCAGAACTGCACACAATACTCTCAAGTGCAGCCGCACCAGAGTTGTGTACAGTTGCATCATGACGCTGCGACTCCTAAATTCAATCCCCCTACCAATAAACGCCAAGACACCGTATGCCTTCTTAATAACCTTATCTACTTGATTCCCAACTTTCAGGGATCTATGTACACATACACCTAGATCCCTCTGCTCATCAACACTATTCAGAGTCCTACTGTTAGCCCTATACTCGACACATCTGTTATTCCTACCAAAGTGAATTACTCCATCTACACTTCCTGCTGCCTCAGGAAAAGCAGCCAGCATAATTGAGGATTCCACACACCCCGGACATTCTCTCTTCCACCTTCTTCTGTCAGGAGCAGACGAAAAGAAGCTGTTCTTGAGTTAGTTGGTACGTGATATCAGACTTCTGTATCGTTTTCCTGGAGAAAGAAGATGGAAGAGGTACTTGATTATGCTGATTGCTTTTCCGAGGCAGCGGGAAGAGTCAGTGGATGGGAGGTTGGTTTGTGTGATGGATTGGGCTACATTCACAACCCTTCATAGTTTCTTGTGGCCTTGGGAAGAGCAGGATCCCAGACCAAGCTGTGATACATCCAGCTTTCTATGGTGCATCTATAAAAGTTGGTGAGAGTCGTAGCGGGCATATCGAATTTCCTTTGCCTCCTGAGAAATTGGTGGGCTTTCTTAACTATAGCAACGACGTGGAGAGACCTGGACAGGTTGTTGGTGATCTGGACACCTAAAGTTTATTTATTAGTCACAAGGGAGCCTCACATTAGCAGCGCAATGAAGTTACTGTGAAATTCCTCTCGTCTCCACAGTCCAGTGCCTACTCGGGCCAATGCACCCTAACCCGCACATCTTTCAGACTGTGGGAGGAAACCGGAGCACCCGGAGGAAACCCACGCAGACACGAGGAGGAGAACGTGCAGACTCCGCACAGACAGTGACCCGAGCCGGGAATCGAACCCGAGTCCCTGGCGCTGTGAGGCGGCAGTGCTAACCCACTGTGCCACCCTGCAGCCCGATACATGGGCACACGCGATGCACACACACACACATGCTCAAACCCCAGCCATCAGTCCCTTTCACCAGGATACACAAACTGATTTGCACTTGAAAAAGACACACAATGTTTATTAATCTCCATTTGAAATTCTAATTGCAACTATTTCAGAGCGGGGTTATTTTCATCAATTTTCAGTTGTGAATAGGAGGGTGAAGAATGAAAGGGATTTTAGAATAAATGAATACAGGATTAATCTGGGTTGGAGGCACACCGGATGCTATTTACCAGCCTTCCACACTACCCTCATGAAAAATGCAGCCCTTCACATCTCATCTCCATTCTTCAGTTCCATTCTGTTGCAGAGATATTTAACGAGATTGCTCAGTGCTGCGCCCCACCACTTTGAAGATCCCAAGGATTATAGATTTTCAGAAGCACAGGTGTTGTAATCCCTGAAAGGAGATCAAAATGGACTTTTTATCTCCCGTTCTTTGCTTTGTTGAATTAAAAGTGCCCCTGATTATTGGGTGGGATCCAATCCTTATGGAGGGGCTGTGTTGGGTTAAATGAGGTCCACCCTCACTCAGTGAGAAGAATTGAGCAAGGGGTTCAGGTATATTATCTCTGCTTCTTCTTCTTCTCTTCTTCCTCACTGGGATCATGGGGCCACTTGGCTTAAAATTGTGAGCTGGAGTCATACTCACGGTCATATTACTCATGGTCTACACCATACTGAAGGATAGCTCGAGATTTTGTTCTTTCAGATTTGATGTTAAACTGTCCCCCCCCCCCCCACCCCCCTCCCACTCAGGGCTTTGACAAAGGGTATTGAGGAATCGGGGGGGCTGCAGAAGGACTTGGACAGGTTCGGAGAGTGGGCAAAGATGTGGCAGACGGAATACAATGTGGGAGAGCGCGAGGTTATGCACCTTGGAAGGACGAATGGAGGCAGAGACTGTTTTCTAATTGGGGAAATGCTTGGGCAATCGGAAACACAAAGGGACTTGGGAGTCATTGTTCAAGATTTCTTAAGGGTAACGTACAGGTTCAGTCGGCAGTTAGGCTGACTGCAGTATTAGCATTCATGTCGAGAGGGCTAGAATATAATTGCAGGGATGTACTCCTGAGGCTGTGTAAGGCTCTGGTCAGACCCAATTTGGAGAATTGTGAGCAGTTTTGGGCCCCGTATCTAAGGAAGGATGTGCTGGCCTTGGAAAGGGTCCGGAGGAGGTTCACAAGAATGATCCCTGGAATGAAGAGCTTGTCATATGAGGAATGGTTGAGGACTCTGGGTCTGTACTCGTTGGAGTTTAGAAGGATGAGGGAGGGATCTTATTGAAACTTACAGGATACTGCGAGGCCTGGATAGAGTGGACGTGAAGAGGATGTTTCCACCAGTAGGAAAATCTAGAACCAGAGGGCACAACCTCAGGGTAAAGGGACGATCCTTTAAAACAGAGACGAGGAGGAATTTCTTCAGCCAGAGAGTGGGGGGAATCTGTGGAACTCTTTGCCGCAGAGGAGGCCGGGTCACTGAGTGTCTTTAAGACAGAGATAGATCGGTTCCTGATTAATAAGGAGATCACGGATTGTGGGGAAAAGGCAGGAGAATGGGGAGGAGAAAAATATCAGCCATGATTGAATCGCAGAGCAGACTAGATGGGCCGAGTGGCCTAATTCTGCTCCCGTGTCTTATGGGTCACCCGGACTTGAAACATTAGCTCTTTTCTCTCTTTACAGATGCTGCCAGACCTGCTGAGATTTTCCAGCATTTTCTCTTTTGTTCTCTGTATATGTCTTCTTTTTATTCATTCATGGGACATGGGTGTCTCTGGCTGGGCCAGCATTTATTGCCCATCCCTAATTGCCCGAGGGCAGTTGAGAGTCAACCACATTGCTGTGGCTCTGGAATCACATGTAGGCCAGACCGGGGTAAGGACGGCAGATTTCCTTCCCTAAAGGGAACCGGATGGGTTTTTCCGACAATGGTTTCGTGGTCATCGGTAGATTCTTAATTCCAGATTTTTTTCTTGAATTCAAATTCCACCATCTGCCGTGGCGGGATTCGAACCCGGGTCCCCCAGAACATTGGCTGAGTTTCTGGATTAATAGACTAGTGATAATACCACTAGGCCATCATTGACCCATTTGTGTGTGCATGTGGGTTTGTGTGTGGGTTTATGTGTGTGGGGGGGGGTGTTGTGTTGGTGTGTGCGGGGGCTTGTTTGTGTGTGTGTGTGAGTGTGCATGTGTGTACGTATGAGTCTAAGTGTGTGTGTGGGCATGTGTGTGTGCATGCATGTGAGTGTGTAAGTGTGTGTGTACGTGTGTATCTGCAGTTGAGTGTGTGTGTGGGTTTGTGTGTTTATGTGTATGTGTGTGTGTATGAGTGTATGTGTATGTGTGCGCGTGTATGTGAGTGTGTGTGCATGTGTGAGTATGTGTTTGTGCATTTGTTTGTGTGTGAGTGTGAATGTCTGTGTGTGAGTGTGTGTGTGTGTTTGTTTGTGTGTGAGTGTGTGTGTGTGTGTTTGTGTCAGTGCGTGTGTGTATGTTTGTTTGAGTGTGTTTGTGTGTTTGTTTCTGTGTGTGTGTGAGTGTGTGTATGTGTGTTTGTTTCTGTGTGTGTGTGTGAGTGTGTGTTTGTGTGTTTGTTTCTGTGTGTGTGTGTGAGTGTGTGTATGTGTGTTTGTTTCTGTGTGTGTGTGAGTGTGTGTATGTGTGTTTGTTTCTGTGTGTGTGTGTGAGTGTGTGTTTGCGTGTTTGTTTCTGTGTGTGTGTGTGAGTGTGTGTATGTGTGTTTGTTTCTGTGTGTGTGTGAGTGTGAGTGTGTGTATGTGTGTTTGTTTCTGTGTGTGTGTGTGAGTGTGTGTATGTGTGTTTGTTTCTGTGTGTGTGTGTATATGTGTTTGTTTCTGTGTGTGTGTGAGTGTATGTGTGTTTGTTTCTGAGTTTCTGGATTAATAGACTAGTGATGATACCACTAGGCCATCATTGACCCATTTGTGTGTGCATGTGGGTTTGTGTGTGGGTTTATGTGTGTGGGGGGGGTGTTGTGTTGGTGTGTGCGGGGGCTTGTTTGTGTGTGTGTGTGAGTGTGCATGTGTGTATGTATGAGTCTAAGTGTGTGTGTGGGCATGTGTGTGTGCATGCATGTGAGTGTGTAAGTGTGTGTGTACGTGTGTATCTGCAGTTGAGTGTGAGTGTGTGTATGTGTGTTTGTTTCTGTGTGTGTGTGAGTGTATGTGTGTTTGTTTCTGTGTGTGTGTGAGTGTGTGTATGTGTGTTTGTTTCTGTGTGTGTGTGTGAGTGTGTGTATGTGTGTTTATTTCTGTGTGTGTGTGTGAGTGTGTGTATGTGTGTTTGTTTCTGTGTGTGTGTGTGAGTGTGTGTATGTGTGTTTGTTTCTGTGTGAGTGTGTGTATGTGTGTTTGTTTCTGTGTGTGTGAGTGTGTGTGTATGTGTGTTTGTTTCTGTGTGTGTGTGAGTGTGTGTATGTGTGTTTGTTTCTGTGTGTGTGTGTGAGTGGGTGTATGTGTGTTTGTTTCCGTGTGTGTGAGTGTGTGTATGTGTGTTTGTTTCTGTGTGTGTGTGAGTGTGTGTATGTGTGTTTGTTTCTGTGTGAGTGTGTGAGTGTGTGTATGTGTGTTTGTTTCTGTGTGCGTGTGTGAGTGGGTGTATGTGTGTTTGTTTCCGTGTGTGTGAGTGTGTGTATATGTGTGTTTGTTTCTGTGTGTGTGTGAGTGTGTGTATGTGTGTTTGTTTCTGTGTGTGTGTGTGAGTATGTGTATGTGTGTTTGTTTCTGTGTGTGTGTGTGAGTATGTGTATGTGTGTTTGTTTCTGTGTGTGTGTGTGAGTGTGTGTATGTGTGTTTGTTTCTGTGTGTGTGTGAGTGTGTGTATGTGTGTATGTGTGTTTGTTTCTGTGTGTGTGTGTGTGTGTGTGTGTATGTGTGTTTGTTTCTGTGTGTGTGTGAGTGTGTGTTTGTGTGTATGTGTGTTTGTTTCTGTGTGTGTGTGTGTGTGTGTGTGTATGTGTGTTTGTTTCTGTGTGTGTGTGAGTGTGTGTTTGTGTGTATGTGTGTTTGTTTCTGTGTGTGTGTGTGTGAGTGTGTGTTTGTGTGTATGTGTGAGTGTGTGTTTGTGTGTATGTGTGTTTGTTTCTGTGTGTGTGTGTGACTGTGTGTTTGTGTGTATGTGTGTTTGTTTCTGTGTGAGTGTGTGTATGTGTGTTTGTTTCTGTGTGTGTGTGAGTATGTGTATGTGTGTTTGTTTCTGTGTGTGTGTGTGAGTATGTGTATGTGTGTTTGTTTCTGTGTGTGTGTGTGAGTATGTGTATGTGTGTTTGTTTCTGTGTGTGTGTGTGAGTGTGTGTATGTGTGTTTGTTTCTGTGTGTGTGTGAGTGTGTGTTTGTGTGTATGTGTGTTTGTTTCTGTGTGTGTGTGTGTGTGTGTGTATGTGTGTTTGTTTCTGTGTGTGTGTGAGTGTGTGTTTGTGTGTATGTGTGTTTGTTTCTGTGTGTGTGTGTGTATATGTGTTTGTTTCTGTGTGTGTGTGAGTGTGTGTTTGTGTGTATGTGTGTTTGTTTCTGTGTGTGTGTGTGTGTGTGTGTATGTGTGTTTGTTTCTGTGTGTGTGTGAGTGTGTGTTTGTGTGTATGTGTGTTTGTTTCTGTGTGTGTGTGTGAGTGTGTGTTTGTGTGTATGTGTGTTTGTTTCTGTGTGTGTGTGAGTGTGTGTTTGTGTGTATGTGTGTTTGTTTCTGTGTGTGTGTGTGACTGTGTGTTTGTGTGTATGTGTGTTTGTTTCTGTGTGAGTGTGTGTATGTGTGTTTGTTTGTTTGTGTGTGTGTGAGTGTGTGTGAGTTGAAAGTCCACTCTGAGACTCCGCTGTGTATAACACAGTGTCTGATCTCTCATGAAGCTGCAATTCTCCCAGATAATTGACACAGAAGAAACTAATCGGACCACATGCTGGGGCCACTGTGGGTTTTAAATGATAGTCTGAACAAATTCCGATGAATAATCACCAACAAAATGTGAATGTTGCTGAGGAGAGAGGGAGAGATGTTGACAAAACTTGCTGATGACACCAAATTGTGCGGAGGGTGGGGAGAATCTGCAGAAGGATCTAGATAGGCTGGGCGAATGGGCCAGGAAATGGCAAATGGAATTTAATGTTGGCAAGTGTGAGGTGGTCCACTTTGGTAGGAGGAATGGTAGGAAGGACTATTACTTACGGGGCGAAAAACTGCAGCAGGCGACGGTGCAGAGGGACCTCGGGGTCCTTGTGCATGAGTCGCAAAAACCCAGCTTGCAGGTGCAGCAGGTGGTCAGGAAGGCGAATGGGATGCTGGCCTTCATAGCGAGAGGGATTGAATGTAAAAGTAGGGAGGTCTTGCTGCAGCTGTATAGGGCATTGGTGAGGCCGCAGCTGGAGTACTGTGTGCAGTTTTGGGCGCCGCACCTGCGCAAAGATATTTTGGCCTTGGAGGGAGTGCAGAGGAGGTTTACTAGGCTGATATCGGAGTTGAGGGGGTTGAGCTATGAGGAGAGGCTGAATAAACTGGGCTTGTACTCGTTGGAGTTTAGAAGAATGAGGGGAGATCTCATTGAGACGTATAAGATGATGAATGGGATGGATAGGATAGAGGTTGAGAGACTCTTCCCACTCAGAAAGGACAGTAGGACTAGGGGGCACAGCCTCAAGATAAAGGGAGGGCATTTTAGAACGGAGTTGAGGAGGAACTTCTTCACTCAAAGGGTGGTGAATCTCTGGAATTCTCTGCCCGTTGAAGTGGTGGAGGCTGCCTCGCTAAATATTTTCAAGAAGCGGGTTGATGGGTTTTTGATAAGAGAGGGGATTAAGGGTTATGGGGAGAGGGCGGGAAGGTGGAACTGAGCCACGACAGATCAGCCATGATCTTATTGAATGGTGGGGCAGGCTCGAAGGGCCAGATGGCCTACTCCTGCTCCTATTTCTTATGTTCTTATGTTCAAAACCTTTCGTCTTATTCTCCTCACGACAAATGCAAGAATACCAAATTTCAAACTGTTGAGAGCACATTGGTCAAGTAGAAACTGCAGGGTATGTCAGATGAATATGTGGCTAAAAAGATGGTGTGGGGGGTGGAGGGAGGGGGTGGTTTCAGACTCCTGGGGTGTTAGGGTTGGCCCGAGGGGAGGTGGGACCTGTGGACTGGGACTGATGTCTTCTGGGGGGTGGGGGGTGGGGTACGTGCTAGATTGGTTGGGGAGGGTGTATGTGGCAGGGGGATGGGGACCTATGTAAGGATTCAGAGCAGGGTCATCAAGAACAAAAGAAAGAAGGAAATTATGGAATCCCCACAGTGCAGAAGGAGGCCATTCGGCCCATCAAGCCTGCACTGGCCACAATTCTAACCAGCCCTATCCCCGTCACCCCATATATTTACCCCGTTAATCCCTCTAATCCCCCTACACATCCCGGGGCAACTTAGCATGGCCAATCAACCTAACCAGCACATCTTTGGAATGTCGGAGGAAACCGGAGCACCCGGACAGTGGGGGGAGAATGTGCAGACTCCACACAGACAGTGAACCAAGGCCGGGAATCGAACCCGGGTCCCTGTCACTGTGAGGCAGCAGGCTAACCACTGAGCCACCCTGCAGGGAAAAAGAAAAGTGATAGGCAGAGAAATCAATAGACGGGGGCAGTAAGGACACCGTAAAACATAGTAGGAATGAGAAAGGGTGTTGGTGAGGCCACACCTGGAGTATTGTGTGTGAGCAGTTTTGGTCTCCTTATCTGAGGAAGGATGTTCCTTGCTGTAGAGGGAGCACAGCGAGGGTTTACCAGGCCGATTCCTGGGATGGCAGGTCTGTCATATGAGGAGAGACTAAGTCGGTTAGGATTATATTAACGGGCGGCACGGTAGCACAGTGGGTTAGCACTGCTGCTTCACAGCTCCAGGGTCCTGGGTTCGATTCCCGGCTCGGGTCACTGCCTGTGTGGAGTTTGCACATTCTCCTCGTGTCTGCGTGGGTTTTCTCCGGGTGCTCCGGTTTCCTCCCACAGTCCAAAGATGTGCGGGTTAGGTTCATTGGCTATGCTAAAATTGCCCCTTAGTGTCCTGGGATGTGTAGGTTAGAGGGATTAGTAGGTAAATGTGTAGGGATATGGGGATAGGGTCTGGGTGGGATTGTGTTCGGTGCAGACTCGATGGGCCGAAGGGCCTGTTTCTGCACTGTAGGGTTCTATGTTTCTATATTCACTGGAGTTTAGAAGAGTGAGAGGGAATCTTATAGAAACTTATAAAATTCTAACAGAGTTAGACAGGGTAGATTCAGAAAGAATGTTCCCGATGGTGGGGGAGTCCAGAACTAGGGGGTCATAGTTTGAGGATAAGGGGTAAACCTTTTAGGACTGAGGTGAGGAGAAATTTCTTCACCCAGAGGGTGGGGAATGTGTGGAATTCACTCCCACAGAAAGTAGTTGAGGCCAAAACGTTGTGTGATTTCAAGAAGAAATTAGATATTGCTCTTGGGGCTAAAGGGATCGAGGGATATGGGGGGAGGGGGAATCAGGATATTGAATTTGATGATCAGCCATGATCAGAATGAATGGCGGAGCAGGGGCTGGAAGGGCAGAATGGCCTCCTCCTGCTTCTATGTTTCTATGAGTTTGTATTTAACTGAATCAATCTGGGCCGTTCCCACCAGCTCCCTTTGGAGCCAGTTCCACAGGCTGAATCTACACTCACTGAAATATTGCTTCCACAAAATAAATAGATTGGGATTTAGTCAGCCTTCACAAGCAGGCTGTGCGCTGCCGTTCCACTACTGCACGCAGGCCGGATACCTCAGCCTGGGGCAGTCCTGATTCCAAACCTTGCCTTTATTGCACCAAATCTCCGGGGAGCAATGTGGAACAAGTCACTGGGTCCCGTAAAATGAGTTTCCAGCCATTAGCTATCGATTCTCCTTCTAACTGCTGCCGCACAGATGGCAGAGACTGGATGCAAGGCCCCTGAGGGTGGAAATGACTGCTCTCCCCCCCAGGGTTGATATCGTGGGATCAGGATATTGAATTCGATGATCAGCCATGATCAAAATGAATGGGTTTGAAGGGCCGAAGGGCCTACCCCTTTCTAATTTGTATGTTTCTATAACTCAACCAGCCGCAAATGACAAAACCGTGTCACAATGTCTACTCTTAGATGCAAATCCGTGATTAGGCGGCACGTAGGATCTTATAGAGACGTATAAGATAATGAAGGGGATGGATAGGGTAGAGGTAGAGAGATTCTTCCCCCTAGAAAGGATAGCAGGACTAGAGGGCGCAGCCTCAAAATAAGGGGGGGGGGGGACAGTTTAGATCAGAGTTGAGGAGGAACTTCTTCACTCAAAGGGTGGTGAATCTCTGGAATTCTCTGCCCGTTGAAGTGGTGGAGGCTGCCTCGCTAAATATGTTTAAGTCACGGGTAGATAAGTTTTTGATAGACAAGGGGATTAAGGGTTATGGGGAGAAAGCAGGAAAGTGGAACGGGTCCACTTCAGATCAGCCATATCGGGGCAGGCTCGAAGGGCTAGATGGCCTACTCCTGCTCCTATTTCTAAAGAACAAAGAACAAAGAACAACACAGCACGGGAAACAGGCCCTTCGGCCCAACGAGCCCGCGCCGCCGTCCCATTGTCAGTGACCTATTCATGATTTTAGTCTACGCCTAATGTGTGAGGATCAGGGAGGTCCAATATAGGGACAATTTGTTACCCAATCAATCAGCCTAAAAGCACATTTTTGGGATGTGGGAGGAAACCGGAGCACCCGGAGGAAACCCACGCAACCATGGGGAGAACGCGCAAACTCCCATGGACACAGGCCCAAATCCATGTGTCCGCACAGCAACAGAGATAGCCTCTGAGCTGCCATGATGCCCTCGAGATGGTCCAGTTTACGCACACCAACGACATGAAGCAGTAGGCAACTCCCGAAGCAACATCAAAGAGCAGCCCACCACAACCTGCCGCCCGCATGCCCCTTGTTGGACTTAAATGCCTGTGGATAAAAAATTCATTATTAAAAAGACTCTACAACCCTGAGGCTAAAACTGAACCCCAAGCCTACAATGCTTAGTAAGGCCTGCTATATCCCCCTATATGTAGACCGCTCATGTGGCTGTCCAAGTGACTCTTGAACAACCCTAGCGTGCCTGCTTCCACCACCTTACTCGGCAGTGCATTCCACATCCCCACTACCCTTTGTGTGAAAAACTGTCCTCTAATATTAGTCTTATACCTAGCCCCCCTCACCCTAAGCCCGTGACCCCTCGTTCTGTCCATTTCTAATAGCGGAAAAAGCTTACCACCATTTACTCTATCTATCCCCTTCATAATCTTATAAACCTCTATTAGATCCCCCCTCAGCCGACGTCTCTCAAGGGAAAACAGCCCAAGCGCGTTCAATCTTTCCTCGTAAGACAGCCCTTCCATACCAGGCAACATCCTGGTAAATCTCCTCTGCACTCTCTCCAGGATCTCTACATCCTTCCGGTAGTACGGCGACCAGAACTGGACGCAGTACTCCAGGTGAGGCCTAACCAACGTTCTAATGTTCTTATATATTGAATAATCCTGAATGTGCTAATCTCAACACTGAAACACTATTTATGATAATCGGTCCAGCTCACAATGTGATTCATTCCAAATTGCTAGAAATCTTTTTTATTCATTCATTTATTGCCCATCCCTAGTTGCCCTTGGAGGGCAGTTGAGAGTCACCCACATTGCTGTGGCTCTGGAGTCACATGTAGGTCAGACCGGGGTAAGGACGGCAGATTTCCTTCCCTAAAGGGACATTAGTGAACCAGATGGGTTTTTCCGACAATGGTTTCATGGTCATCAGTAGATTCTAATTCCAGACTTTTTTTATTGAATTCAAGTTCCACCATTTGCCGTGACGGAATTCGAACCCGGGTTCCCGGAATTTCTGGATTAACAGTCCAGTGGTGATACCACCCAGCCATCGCCTCCCCTGTGTAGTGACATACATTCATATACCCATTGTCTGCAAACAAAAGGAATAGAGATAGAAACTCCACAGTGTGAAAGAGGCCATTAGGCCCATCAAGTCTGCACTGACCACAATCCCACCCAGGCCCTACCCCCATATATTTACCCACTAATCCCTCTAACCTATGCATCTGAGGACACTAAGGGGCAATTTTGGCATGGCCAATCAACCTAATGTCCAAGCCTTTGATTTCCCGAGAATTTGGCGAGTTTATAGTTCCTCATTTGCTTTCTGGGATGTGTAGGTTAGAGGGATTAGCAGGTAAAGTGTGTAGGGATATGGGGATAGGGTCTGGGTGGGATTGTGTTCGGTGCAGACTCGATGGGCCGAAGGGCCTGTTTCTGCACTGTAGGGTTCTATGTTAGGGTTCTATGTTCTCTCTAGCAATGCCCCAACAATTAGGGTGGACTTGCCAACCAATCTGCAAACTTTTCTCCTGTAGCAGGAATTGTTATGATTGTTATGAAATTTGGCATTCTTGTGTTTGTCCTGATGAGTGCAAGACAGAAAACTTCAGCAACATGTCTCTTTTTTCCATGATACTTAACTTCCTCATTGCAAAAAAATCTCTACAGTGTAAAAGGAGGCCATTCGTCCCATCGAGTCTGCACTGACAACAATCCCACCCAGGCCCCATCCCCTTAACCCCATGTATTTCCCCTGCTAATCCCCCTGACACTAAAGGGTAATTTAGCGTGGCCAACCCATCTAACCCACCCGTCTTTGGGCTGTGGGAGGAAAATGGACGCTCGGAGGAAACCCACGCAGACACGGGGAGAACTTAATCAGCTCCAACTGAAAGTAGGGTTAGCTACTCAGGCAATTGGATTAACGAAACTGATGAGATTTTAACTGTGGGGACTGATGTTTACAGGAAGAAATCTCACAACACCAGGTTAAAGTCCAACAGGTTTATTTGGTAGCAAATGCCACTAGCTTTCGGAGCTCTGCCCCTTCGTCAGGTGAGTGGGAGTTCTGCTCACAAACAGGGCAGATAAAGACACACACAGTTTGCAGAATACTGATTAGAATGTGAATCTTTACTTGCATTCTTGCATTCTAATCAGTATTCTGTAAACTGTGTTACTGTGTAAACTTCTTACTGTGTTTACCCCCAGTCCAATGCCTGCATCTCCACTATTGAATGGTAATTAGGCAGGGATTTGCAAAGCCATGTCTCTATCGAGCAAGTGACCAGTGCGTTAATGTACCAGGACATTGTGACAGCAGGGGAGAGGGTTGTGAGATTGGGGAGGGAGTCAGGGGATAGGTGCAGAGCGTTGCCGGAAAGTGTGATTTGAATCAGAGATTAGGAACGCAGGTGGACAGGCAGAGTAAACTGGAGTGACAGGAAGTGACAGAGAATACCAGTTAAAGAGGTGTTAATGAAGAGGGGGAGCAGGGGGAGAAACATGACTGAATGGAATCCGGCCCCAAGTGTACAGGAGCAAGATAGTCCAGGGGAGGCTCAGATCACCAGCTGGCTACTGTCAATGTTCGTACACAGGAGTGTGAAGATGCTGTGCTGAGGGTTAATCGAATTGACAACCAGACTAATGTTTCTCAATGAACGCACTGCTCAAAACCAGCCAACAACAATCACTTGCATTTATGTAGAGTCATAGAATCCCTACAGTGGGTACGGGCTGATGTGAGGGTGTGTGCTCTTTACACTGTATTACGATATATTGCTGAGTATTTTGCACCCTACTCTCTAATCCCATCTTTTCCTTCCCTCTGGCTGAATACTGAATTCATGGCCTGTCACATGTGTTGGGCACTTTACATAAGAACATAAGAAATAGGAGCAGGAGTAGGCCATCTGGCCCTTCGAGCCTGCCCCGCCATTCAATAAGATCATGGCTGATCTGTCGTGGCTCAGTTCCACCTTCCCGCCCTCTCCCCATAACCCTTAATCCCTTCTCTTATCAAAAACCCATCAACCCGCTTCTTAAAAATACTTTAGTTGGGACTGACACTTGTGTCCCCATTGGTGATATTTAAAGGCAGTTGGAGTTTTGACATCGCAGGACCCATTTTCTATACATCAAAGTGAGAGGGTGTTTTGATGTAAACTGCAGTGTCCTGACACTCGGACCCTCCCAGAGATGTCTCAATGTTCCTGACTGGCTCAAAGTGGTTCTGTCCAAAGATGTGCGGGTTAGGTGGATTGGCCATGGAAAATTGCCCCTTAGTTTCAGGTGGATTGGCAGGGTGAATACATGTCATTATGAGGATGGGGCCCAGGTGGGACTGTTGTCGGTACAGGGACAATGGGCTGAATGGCCTTCTTCTACACTGCAGGGATTCTAAAATCTGATGTCCCTTTGCGATGTATAAGCGATTGGGATCACCATTTGGTCACCCGGTACTGAGTCAGTTGTACAAGGTCACCAAAATCGCAGCCCAGAAGAACACCTTTTGATCCCATTCTGGGTCTTCGACCGGAGCTTCCTACTTGATTCCCGTTTCCTGCTCGTCCCTGCCAACATCACTGATGGAGCTAACTCACCACATCGCTGCTTGCCCTATTGTGCTGTGTGCAATTTGCCGTGTCACATTAGCACAGCTGCCTCGTGTTCAAAGCCACATTCTTCACATTGGCCGTAAACATTGTGGGACTTCCTGAGATCGTGAAGGGTGCAATAAAAATGCAAATCTTTCTCTCTATTTTCTTCTTGGTTCCATCAATCTGCCACAAGTTGCTCGTTGCGTGAGATCTCGGGGCTCCGATTCAGGTATTTGGAAAGCGAATCATGCTTTGCAAACGGTTAGACCCCCCAATTAAAGTATTCGAAGCCTGTGGAGAACAGACTTCCCTGACCTGCTGGATTGGAATTATTCTAGGGCCACTGTTCCTAATGTGACCAAGTTGTACAGCTTAATTCAAACACCAGACAAAGGGATCTCAGACAGAAGCATTAGAAGTCATTACCAGGTAGTTCAGGGCTCCCATTAATGAAATGTTGGAGAGATCACAGTCGGAGCATTTCTATAAAGGTTCAGCTCCTTCGTAAAAAATAAAAGTGTAAGAATAAAGATCCTCTTATTCCAGATTGCAGAGTCTCTGTTAACTGAGACCTAGCATTTTAGAACTCCATTCTCCTGACAACAATGCACATTGATAGCAGGAAGTGTCATGAAGGAGCAAGGGTTCACACTTTGTATCTTCATTCGTAACCAAAGTGACTCTTTGTTACTGAAAGGACAACAGTTTTACGCCTAAGAGGAATTTATACCCAGGAGGAAGTGCCAAAATCAGAATCTGGGGAGGCGGTGGCCTAGTTTTATTATCGCTGGACTATTAATCCAGAAACTCAGCTAATGTTCTGGGGACCCGGGTTCGAATCCCACCACGGCAGATGGTGGAATTTAAATTCAATGAAGATTATTTGGAATTAAGAATCTGCGGATGAAATCATTGTCGATTGTTGCAAAATCCCTTTAGGGAAGGAAATCTGCCCTGTTCTTACCCCGGTCTGGCCTACATGTGACTCCAGAGCCACAGCAATGTGGTTGACTCTCGACTGCCCTCCAGGGACAACTAGCAATGGGCAATAAATGTTGGTCCAGCCCAGCGACACCCATGTCCCACGAATGAATAGAAGAAGAAATCCAGGATGCCAATGTCCCTGACACTCCCAGGTTGAGGAGACTATGCTCACAATCAGGGAGCTCATAGTCCAAGAACCCAAACACATGGATCTCATCACATCGGGGAAGTTGCTGCAATTGTACGCGAGGGCGCATGTTTAAGAGGAACACTGGCTATTGCAAAATGCATAATCCTGCTGCCAAAAAAAGTAGTTTATTAATTAGTCACAAATAAGGCTTACATTAACACTGCAATGAAGTTACTGTGAAATTTCCCTAGTCTCCCACACTCCGGCGCCCGTTTGGGTTGATGCACCTGTAGTAACTCCACGGGGGCGAAAAGTCCCGTCACCAAGTTACTTTATTTATACCATACACCTGCACACAGTCAGATCTCCAGTTGCTCCCTGCTGAGTGTAGGCTGGGAGTCTGACGCACCTACTTTAAACAGGGAGCAGGAGGCTCCCTGATTTAACCATCAATTATGACTCTCCAGCGAGTTCATACTCTAGCAAGCCAACCTCATTAGCTTGGCTGAAGTCATCACAGCAGCTAACGCCTGTCATTTTCAGGTTGCGGAGTCTCGTTTTGGGTGGGGACAGTGTGAGGTCATTGGGAGTGCAATTGCCGCATTTTCAGAGCAACTGATAGATTGGTGGAGGATGCTAGTGAGCTGCGGGGATCTTGGGCCTGAGGAAACCCGGCAGGAAAATAGCTGCCTTTTCTTGGCTCCCAAAGCCGAGGAATGAACCACTTTTGTAAATGCTCGAGTGGACCACCAGTGACGGTGCTCCGAGTACACATTGTCTCACCCTCCCGGCTCTGTACTGTCTTATCAGAAGTTCGCTGATTGCTGCTTGATTGATTCAGCTAAATTACATTTTTATTCCATGGTTTTGTGAGAGTATTAATGGTTTTTAATTAAGTTCTATGATTATGCATGTATTTACATGGAATGTTAAATAAGTAATCTTGATTAATATGCATTTAAATATCGAGTTCATTTCATCTCTGGTCTTTATTCAGATCCCAGAGATAAGAGGAAGATGACAGGGAAAAGGATTTATTTTCAGTTCACTTTTGGGAAACTGGGCATACCTACCAAGCCTGAGAATTTATCGCCCCTCCCTAATTGCCCCTTTAGAAGGCGGTGGTGAGCTGCCTTCCTGAACCTGCTGCAGATCCTGTGTTGTATGTAGGTGCACCCACAGGGAGGAAGTTCCAGGATTTTGCCCCAAAGACAGTGAAGGAATGATTGATATCCAGTCAGGATTGGATTTGATTTATTATTATCGCATATATTAGTGCACAGTGAAAAGTATTGTTTCTTGCGCTATACAGACAAAGCATACCGTTCAAAGAGAAGAAAAGGAGAGAGTACAGAATGTAGTGTTACAGTCACAGCGAGGGTGTAGAAAAAGATCAGCTTAATGCGAGGTAGGTCCACTCAAAAATCTGACAGCAGCAGGGAAGAAGCTGTTCTTGAGTCAGTCGGTACATGACCTCACACTTTTGTATCTTTTTCCCGATGGAAGAAGGTAGAAGAGAGAATGTCCGGGGTGTGTGGGGTCCTTAATTATGCTGGCTGCTTTTCTGAGGCGGTGGGAAGTGTAGACGGAGTCAATGGATGGGAGGCTGCTTTGAGTGAGGAACTGGGCTTTGTTTATGATCTTTTGTAGTTTCTTGTGTTCTTGGACAGAGTAGGAGTCATTCCAAGCTGTGATACAACCAGAAAGAATACATTCTATGGTGCACCTGTAAAAGTTGGTGAAAGTTGTAGTGGACATGCAAAATTTCCTTAGTCTCCTGAGAAAGGTTGGTGGGCTTTCTTAACTATAGCGTTGGCACGGAGGGACCAGGACAGGTTGTTGATGATCTGAACACTTAAAGACTTGAAGCTCTAAACCCTTTCTACTTTGTCCCCGTTGATGTAGACAGGGGCATGTTCTCCTTTACATTTCCTGCAGTCAATGACAATCTCCTTCATTTTGTTGACATTGAGGGAGAGATTATTGTTGCTGCACCAGTTCACCAGATTCGCTATCTCATTCCTGTACGCCATCTCATCATTATTTGAGAACTGACCCACTATGGTGGTGTCATCGGCAAACTTGAAAATTGAGTTGGAGGGGATGGTGGATGACTTTTTCTGACCTTGGACACTGTCTGTGTGGAGTTTGCATGTTCTCCCTGTGTCTGGGGGCTCCGGTTTCCTCCCATAACCCAAAGATGTGCAGGTTATGTAGATTGGCCATGATAAATTGATCCTAGCGTCAGGGGGATTAGCAGAGTAAATACATGGGGTTACGGGGATAAGGCCTAAGTGGGATTCTGGCCAGTACAGACTTGATGGGCCAAATTGCCTCCTTCTGCACTTTAGGGATTCTAGGATTTTTACAGCTGGTGGTGTACACATGCTCCTGCTGCCTTTGTCTTTCTCGGTGTTGGTGGAGGGCAAGTGTTTGGAAGGTGTCATCGATGGAGCCTTGGCAAGTTGCACAGTGCACCTTATAGATGGGACTGTAGCCACTGTGCATCAATGGTGGACATCCAGGCGATCACAGCCTGAGGATTGGGGGTAGACCATTTAGGACGGAGATGAGGAGATATTTCTTCACCTGGTGAGCCTGTGGAATTCATGACCACAGGAAGTAGTTGATGCCAAAACATAGAACATAGAACCCTACAGTGCAGAAACAGGCCCTTCGGCCCATCGAGTCTGCACCGAACACAATCCCACCCAGACCCTATCCCCATATCCCTACACATTTTACCTGCTAATCCCTCTAACCTACACATCCCAGGACACTAAGGGGCAATTTTTAACATAGCCAATGAACCTAACCCGCACATCTTTTGGACTGTGGGAGGAAACCGGAGCACCCGGAGAAAACCCACGCAGACACGAGGAGAATGTGCAAACTCCACACAGGCAGTGACCCGAGCCGGGAATCGAACCCAGGACCCTGGAGCTGTGAAGCAGCAGTGCTAACCACTGTGCTACCGTGCCGCCCCATTGAAACATTGAATGTATTCAAGAGGTGGCTGGATATCGCACTTGGGGAGAATGGGATCAAAGATTATGGGGAGGAAGCAGGATTGGGCTATTGAGTTGGATGATCAGCCGTGATCGCGATGAATGACAGAGTAGTCTCGAAGGGCCGAATGGCCTCCCCTTCCTCCTATCTTCTAAGTTTCTATGTTTCTATGCTCAGTTATGCAAAGGTGTTGTTTGACACTGAGTCAAAAAGTGTGGAAACATTGGGAAGGGTGGACTCTTACAGTGTACATAGAAATGGGAGAGGATTTTTAAAATTCATTTCTGGGACATGGGCGTCTCTGGCTGGGCCAGTATTTATTGCCCATCCCTAGTTGCCCTTGGAGGGCAGTTGAGTGTCAATCACATTGCTGTGGCTCTGGAGTCACATGTAGGCCAGACCGGGTAAGGACGGCAGATTTCCTTCCCTAAAGGAACCAGTTGGGTTTTTCCGACAATGGGTCATCAGTAAACTCTTAATTTCAGATATTTCTTTATTGAATTCAAATTCCACCATCTGCCGTGGCGGGGTTCGAACCCGGGTCCCCCAGAACATTCGCTGAGTTTCTGGATTAACCACGGTGCAAGGAATTAGACAATTTCTTTTACCAAATCTCTTCCCAGCTTGGTTTTGATCAGCATCTCGGTTTAAAAGATTTATTTATTAGTGTCACAGGTAGGCTTACATTAACACTGCGATAAAGTTACTGTGAAAATCCCCTAGTTGTCACACTCCAGCGCCTGTTCAGGTCACACTGAGGGAGAATTCAGCACGGCCAATGCATCCCTAACCAGCACGTCTTTCAGACAGAGGGAGGAAACCGGAGCAACTGGAGGAAACCCATACAGACATGGGGAGAATGTGCAGATTCCACACAGACGGTCACCCAAACCAGGAATTGAACCAGGGGCTTGGGGGTCGCTTTGGATCCACAATATCAACCCTGGAGGGGAGAGCAGTCATTTTCCTTTCACCCTCAGGGGCCTTGCATCCAGTCTCTGCCATCTGTGCGGCAGCAGTTAGAAGGAGAATCGATAGCTAATGGCTGGAAACTCATTTTACGAGACCCAGTGACTTGTTCCACATTGCTCCCCGGAGATTTGGTGCAATAAAGGCAAGGTTTGGAATCAGGACTGCCCCAGGCTGAGGTATCCGGCCTGCGTGCAGTAGTGGAACGGCAGCGCACAGCCTGCTTGTGAAGGCTGACTAAATCCCAATCTATTTATTTTGTGGAGGCAATATTTCAGTGAGTGTGGATTCAGCCTGTGGAACTGGCTCCAAAGGGAGCTGGTGGGAACGGCCCAGATTGATTCAGTTAAATACAAACTCATAGAAACTAGAAGCAGGAGGAGGCCATTCTGCCCTTCCAGCCCCTGCCCCGCCATTCATTTTGATCATGGCTGATCATCAAATTCAATATCCTGATTCCCCCTCCCCCCATATCCCTCGATCCCTTTAGCCCCAAGAGCGATGTCTAATTTCTTCCTGAAATCACACAACGTTTTGGCCTCAACTACTTTCTGTGGGAGTGAATTCCACACATTCCCCACCCTCTGGGTGAAGAAATTTCTCCTCACCTCAGTTCTAAAAGGTTTACCCCTTATCCTCAAACTATGACCCCCTAGTTCTGGACTCCCCCCACCATCGGGAACATTTTTTCTGAATCTAACCCTCTCTAACCCTGTTAGAATTTTATAACTTTCTATGAGATCCCCTCTCACTCTTCTCAACTCCAATGGATATAATCCTATCACTAGATTAGGTAGATTTCTCATTGGAAATAACATTTTGGGGGTTCAGTGTCTCAGTAATTTTTTTAAAGATATTGTTTTGTGGACGTGGGTTTCGCTGGCAAGGCCAGCATTTGTTGAGCATCCCTAATTGCCCTTGAACTGAACAGATGGTTAAGAATCATCCACATCTGTCTGCATGTTCTCCCCGTGTCTGCGTGGGTTTCCTCCAGGTGCTCCAGTTTCCTCCCACAGTCCAAAGATGTGCAGGCTAGGTGGATTGGCCATGCTAAATTGGTGTGCCAAGGTGTGTAAGTTAGATAGATTGGCCATGGTAAATTTTCCCTTGGTGTCCAAAGATGTGTAGGTTAGGGTGGATTGGCCATGCCAAATTGCCCCTTAGTGTCCAAAGATGTCTCGGGAAGGGAGATTAATAGGATAAATACTTGAAGTTCCAGGGGAAAGGGCCTGGGTAAGATACTCTGTTAAAGAATTGCTGCAGGCTTGATGGCTGAATGGCCTCCTTCTGCACTGTCAGGATTCTATGATTCTATGAGAACCAGAATCCTACGTAGATTTCCTTCCCTAAAGGGCATTAATGAACCAGATGGGTGTTTACAACAGTCGATGATAGTTTCCTGGATATCATTACTGAGACTCACTTTCTCATTTCTGATGTGTTTATTAATGAACTAAATCTAAACTCCACCAGCTGCTGTAGTGGGATTTGAACCCACAGAGCGTTAGCCTCTGGAATACTGGTCCAGTGACACTGCCACCATTTGATACATGACATGTGGTAATCGTAACTCAGGAGAAGCAGCTGACTTTGGACGTCTGCTTCCCAAAGCTCTCCAGCACTGGGGTTTTCCTGTTCATGTTCCCCTTGGGATACTGAGGGAAGGCGATCTATACTTTTGAGTAAGGTATTAAAGCCCCTCTACGCAAAGGTTGGGCCTTATGATGCTATTTTGAAGAGGGGTTATCCGAAATATCCTGATCCTGATGCAGTGACAATAATCTCTCCCTCAATGTCAGCAAAACGAAGGAGATTGTCATTGACTTCAGGAAGCGTAAAGGAGAACATGCCCCTGTCTACATCAACGGGGATGGAGTAGAAAGGATTGAGGGCTTCAAGTTTTTAGGTGTCCAGATCACCAACAACCTGTCCTGGTCCCCCTATGCCGAGCTATAGTTAAGAAAGCCCAACAATGCCTCTACTTTCTCAGGAGACTAAAAACATTTGGTATGTCTGCAACAACTCTCACCAACGTTTCCAGATGCACCATAGAAAGCACTCTTTCTAGTTGTATCACAGTCCAGTAAGTCTCCTGCCCTGCCCAAGACCGCAAGAAACCACAAAGGGTCTTGAATGTAGCCCAATCCATCACACAAACCAGCCTCCCATCCACTGACTCTGTCTACACTTCCCGCTGCCTCGGGAAAAGCAGCCGGCATAATTAAGGACCCCACGCAGCCCGGACATTCTCTCTTCCACTTTCTTCTGTCGGGAAAAAGGTACGAAAATCTGAGGTCACGTACCAACTGACTCAAAAACAGCTTCTTCCCTGCTGCTGTCAGACTTTTGAATGGACCTACCTCGTATTAAGTTGACTTTTCTCTACACCCTCGCTGTGACTGTAACACTACATTCTGCACTCTTTCCTTTCCTTCTCTATGAACGGTATGCTTTGTCTGTACAGCGCACAAGAAACAAAACTTTTCACTACATTCCAATACATGTGACAATAATAAATGAAATCAGTAGTTACCCTTCAATAACATTATTAGTCTATTCATTAAACAGGACAGAGGTATCACTGGTTAGCCAGTATTTATTTATTGCCTATCTCAAGTTGCCCTTAGAGGGCAGTTGAGAGTCAACCAGATCACTGTGGCTCTGGAGTCACGTGTAGTCCAGATGAGATAAGGACAGCAGATTTCCTTCCCTAAAGGACATTAATGAACCAGATAGATTTTTCTAACAATTGTCTCAAGATCATCAGTAGATTCTTAATACAAGATTTTTTTTTGTTGAATTCAAATGTCACCATCTGCCGTGCTGGGATTCGAACTTGGGTATGCGGATATTGCTCTAGATCTCTGGTCTGGTGACAATAGCACTGCACCACTGCCTCCGCGTTAATGAAAAGAGATAATCTGGTCAACATTATAAAAGTTTGTGGAAGTTTCCTGTGTCCAAATTGTCAATTGAGATCCTTACATTATAACAAACACTTCAAACAGGCTTTACTCATTAAAACATTTAGGGATGTTCTGAAGTCAGAGATCTTCCGTTCGTTATACAATGATTGCTAAAAATTGAAGGGAAGTTTGCATGTCATCTATTAAAACTCAACATACAATGCGGGCTCCAAACTCAGACACTTCCCACCAACGCCTCTACTTTCTCAGAAGACTAAGTAAATTTGGCATGTGAGCTACTTTCCCAGATGCACCATGGAGAACATTCTTTCTGGTTGCATTACAGCTTGGAATGGTGTTCCTGCTCTGCCCAACCCCAGTCCAATGCCAGCACCTCCACATCATAGCTACCGTCCGCACTGACAGAGACCCGAGGCTGGAACTGAACCCGGGTCCCTGGAACTGAGAGGCAGCAGTGCTAGGCACTGTGCCACTTTGCTGGAAGGGAAAGGGCCAAAGAGTTTAGCTAGGACGTCACGATTGGCACGGAGTTGGAGGGCCGAAGGGCCTGTTCCTGTGCTGTTCTTTTCTTTGTTCGTTGAATCAAAATCTGACAACCCACAGATTTTCAAACCTGGCCTGGTTAACTGGCTGGAAGCTTCCTTCTCGATTTTGGAACAGCCGCGATGTGTGGCCTGAGGGGTTTTTTGCGATCATCCATTAGAACAGGGAAGGCATTGAACGAGTTAACTGCTCTGTCAACTGACAGACGAGGGGAAGGAGAGGAGAGGAGGTGTGAAGGCAAAAAATAAACGGAGGGAAGAATATAATTACACGTCAGAAACACCCTACTATTAAAGAATTACAAAGCTGTTACTGTCGGCTGCTGTAGGGCACAGCCAAGGCTGACTGTCACTGACCCATTAGTAACAAGTTAATTGCTACCTCACTGCAACCATCAACAATGGTAAAATCCAAAGCCAAGTCTCCCTTCACTCCCCCATACTCTTCAGGTCAAATCTCACTTCACATGTAATTTTTGGGTTTTAATTAACTTCATTGACCTTATTTTTTTAGCTTTTCTCCCCCCCGCCCCGCGCCTTGTATAGAACCCTACAGTGCAGAAACAGGCCCTTCGGCCCATCGAGTCTGCACCGAACACAATCCCACCCAGACCCTATCCCCATATCCCTACACATTTACCTGTTAATCCCTCTAACCTACACATCCCAGGACACTAAGGGGCAATTTTAGCATAGCCAATGAACCTAACCCGCACATCTTTGGACTGTGGGAGGAAACCGGAGCACCCGGAGAAAATCCACGCAGACACGAGGAGAATGTGCAAACTCCACACAGGCAGTGACCCAAGCCGGGAATCGAACCCAGGACCCTGGAGCTGTGAAGCAGCAGTGCTAACCACTGTGCTACCGTGCCGTATGTTCTTTAGCTCTGAGGAAATTTCTGTGTTCTACACAAAGTCAGGATTGAAATCAGGATTGGAGGATTTGCCGTCAGACACCAACATATCAGTCGCATTAATCGCCCCCAGGACATGAAAAACACAGGGTTAGATACAGAGTAAAGCTCCCTCTACACTGTCCCCCCATCAAACACTCCCAGGACAGGTACAGCACGGAGTAAAGCTCCCTCTACACTGTCCCCCATCAAACACTCCCAGGACAGGTACAGCACGGGGTTAGATACAGAGTAAAGCTCCCTCTACACTGTCCCCCCATCAAACACTCCCAGGACAGGTACAGCACGGGGTTAGATACAGAGTAAAGCTCCCTCTACACTGTCCCCCATCAAACACTCCCAGGACAGGTACAGCACGGGGTTAGATACAGAGTAAAGCTCCCTCTACACCGTCCCCCCATCAAACACTCCCAGGACAGGTACAGCACGGGGTTAGATACAGAGTAAAGCTCCCTCTACACTGTCCCCATCAAACACTCCCAGGACAGGTACAGCACGGGGTTAGATACAGAGTAAAGCTCCCTCTACACTGTCCCCCCATCAAACACTCCCAGGACAGGGACAGCACGGGGTTAGATACAGAGTAAAGCTCCCTCTACACTGTCCCCATCAAACACTCCCAGGACAGGTACAGCACGGGGTTAGATACAGAGTAAAGCTCCCTCTACACTGTCCCCCCACCAAACACTTCCAGGACAGGTACAGCACGGGGTTAGATACAGAGTAAAGCTCCCTCTACACTGTCCCCCCATCAAACACTCCCAGGATAGGTACAGCATGGGGTTAGATGCAGAGTAAAGCTCCCTCTACACTGTCCCCCCCATCAAACATTCCCAGGACAGGTACAGCATGGGGTTAGACACAGAGTAAAGCTCCCTCTACACTGTCCCCCCATCAAACACTCCCAGGACAGGTACAGCACGGGGTTAGATACAGAGTAAAGCTCCCTCTACACTGTCCCCCCATCAAACACTCCCAGGACAGGTACAGCACGGGGTTAGATACAGAGTAAAGCTCCCTCTACACTGTCCCCCCATCAAACACTCCCAGGACAGGTACAGCACGGGGTTAGATACAGAGTAAAGCTCCCTCTACACTGTCCCCCCATCAAACACTCCCAGGACAGGTACAGCATGTGGTTAGATGCAGAGTAAAGCTCCCTCTACACTGTCCCCCATCAAACACTCCCAGGACAGGTACAGCACGGGGTTAGATACAGGGTAAAGCTCCCTCTACACTGTCCCCCCATCAAAGACTCCCAGGACAGGTACAGCACGGGGTTAGATACAGAGTAAAGCTCCCTCTACACTGTCCCCCCCATCAAACACTCCCAGGACAGGTACAGCATGGGGTTAGATACAGAGTAAAGCTCCCTCTACACTGTCCCCCCATCAAACACTTCCAGGACAGGTACAGCACGGGGTTAGAGACAGAGTAAAGCTCCCTCTACACTGTCCCCCCATCAAACACTTCCAGGACAGGTACAGCACGGGGTTAGATACAGAGTAAAGCTCCCTCTACACCGTCCTCCCGTCAAACACTCCCAGGACAGGTACAGCACGGAGTTAGATACAGAGTAAAGCTCCCTCTACACTGTCCCCCATCAAACACTCCCAGGACAGGTACAGCTCAGGGTTAGATACAGAGTAAAGCTCCCTCTACACTGTCCCCCCATCAAACACTCCCAGGACAGGTACAGCACGGAGTAAAGCTCCCTCTACACTGTCCCCCATCAAACACTCCCAGGACAGGTACAGCACGGGGTTAGATACAGAGTAAAGCTCCCTCTACACTGTCCCCCCATCAAACACTCCCAGGACAGGTACAGCACGGGGTTAGATACAGAGTAAAGCTCCCTCTACACTGTCCCCCATCAAACACTCCCAGGACAGGTACAGCACGGGGTTAGATACAGAGTAAAACTCCCTCTACACTGTCCCCCCATCAAACACTCCCAGGACAGGTACAGCACGGGGTTAGATACAGAGTAAAGCTCCCTCTACACTGTCCCCCCCATCAAACACGTGAAGGACAGGTACAGCATGGGGTTAGATACAGAGTAAAGCTCCCTCTACACTGTCCCCCCATCAAACACTTCCAGGACAGGTACAGCACGGGGTTAGAGACAGAGTAAAGCTCCCTCTACACTGTCCCCCCATCAAACACTTCCAGGACAGGTACAGCACGGGGTTAGATACAGAGTAAAGCTCCCTCTACACCGTCCCCCCGTCAAACACTCCCAGGACAGGTACAGCACGGGGTTAGATACAGAGTAAAGCTCCCTCTACACTGTCCCCCCATCAAACACTCCCAGGACAGGTACAGCTCAGGGTTAGATACAGAGTAAAGCTCCCTCTACACTGTCCCCCCATCAAACACTCCCAGGACAGGTACAGCATGGGGTTAGATGCAGAGTAAAGCTCCCTCTACACTGTCCCCCATCAAACACTCCCAGGACAGGTACAGCTCAGGATTAGATACAGAGTGAAGCTCCCTCTACACTGTCCCCCCATCAAACACTCCCAGGACAGGTACAGCACGGGGTTAGATACAGAGTAAAGCTCCCTCTACACTGTCCCCCATCAAACACTCCAGGACAGGTACAGCACGGGGTTAGATACAGAGTAAAGCTCCCTCTACACTGTCCCCCCATCAAACACTCCCAGGACAGGTACAGCACGGGGTTAGATACAGAGTAAAGCTCCCTCTACACTGTCCCCCCATCAAACACTCCCAGGACAGGTACAGCACTGGGTTAGATACAGAGTAAAGCTCCCTCCACACTGTCCCCCCCCCATCAAACACTCCCAGGACAGGTACAGCACGGGGTTAGATACAGAGTAAAGATCTGCGGGACCCGCAGGAATTGAAGACTTGATTTGGGGAGAAGGGAGCGAATGTCAACGAGTGATTTGATTGAAATGTGGCCAATAATAACAGACAGAGGAGAACACAGAGAGAGAGAATGTTCCTCTGTTTCGTCAACAACCTCATCTCACCTCTGCAGCCTGAGGGATTTTGGACTTTGAGTCAAATCAGAAATGACTCACGGTTGCTAGGCAGCCTGTGCCACACTGCCATGGACTGATGTGGATTTTGTGCTTGGGCAGACTCCACCCCCCCCCCCCCCCCCCCCCCCCCCCCTCCTCAGTGATTCCCTCGTGTATCGTTCCTCTCTTCTGTCACCCCGGTAAAAGACAGGAGCAGGAAAACCTGATTGCAGGAATTGTGAAACACCAGAGAATTCTGGAAATGCCCTGATCCCAGAGGGAAAAGGCAGGATCCAGCCTCCTCCTGCTGGTGCCTGGGAATTGTCAACACTCCGGGATTATCCTAGAATCCGCAGGAACTGGAGATTAATCTGAATGCTCGTAACACCCTGCAGAAAATCGGAGATTTTTCCCATAGAGATTGTCACTATCGTTCAGAAAGACACAAACACCTTCACTGTTTCAGAAAACTAAGGGAATTCGGCATGTCCACTATGACTCCCATTAATTTTTACAGATGCACCCTAGAGAGCAATTTTTCCGGATGTATCACAGCTTGGTCTGGGATCCTGCTCTGCCCAAGACCTCAAGAAACTACAAAGGGTTGTGAATGCAGCCCAATCCATCAGGCAAACCAGCCTCCCATCCATTGACTCTGTCTACACTTCCCGCTGCCTCGGCAAAGCAGCCAGAATAATTAAGGACCCCACGCACCCCGGACATTCTCTCTTCCACCTTCTTCCGTCGGGAAAAATGATTCAAAAGTCTGAGATCACGTACCGACCGACTCAAGAACAGCTTCTTCCCTGCTGCTGTCAGACTTTTGATGGACCTACCTCGCATTAAGTTGATCTTTCTCCACACCCTCGCTGTGACTGTGACACTACATTCTGCACTCTCTCTTTTCCTTCTCTATGAACAGCATGCTTTGTCTGTGTAGCGCGCAAGAAACAATACTTTTCACTGTACACTAATAAATGTGACAATAATAAACCAAAAGGATTAATTCGAAAATTCCTGTCTTTAAGACTTTGGGAGTTTGGGGTGAGGGACATGTTTCGCGGTCTGTTCAGTTGGAGGTGAGAGGTCACAAAATAAAACCTCCAGGAAAATGTCCCAGTCCAGCTGGCAACCCTCCTCCGAAAGAGACTTCTGAGGCCTGAC
This sequence comes from Prionace glauca, assembly GCA_037974335.1. Lineage (NCBI taxonomy): Eukaryota > Metazoa > Chordata > Chondrichthyes > Carcharhiniformes > Carcharhinidae > Prionace > Prionace glauca. The sequence continues at coordinate 18,717,981 of CM075754.1, forward strand.
TGGAATTTTGCTTGCGCTGTTTGCCTCTCACACCCCATAAAAATCACCAGGGTTCTCCAAATTGACAGTTAGCGAGGCCTGTTTCCCCCTGAGCCTTTCTACCTAGCTCCATATTCCATTCTTAGCTTTGTAACATAGGAGCATTAAGGCCATTCGGCCCCTCAGGCCCGTGACATTGAGATAAGCATAATGTTTCTGTGTTTGATCATGTGAGTCTAGTAATCAATCTATGTTCACTGTGCTTGATTGGTTTAGCCTGGGTGCTGACTTACAGCAAAGCAAACAGATGCTATTGATTAGTGGTTAGCACTGCTCCCTCGCAGTTCCAGGGATCTGGATTCAATTCCGATCTTGGGTGACTGTCTGTGTGGAGTTGCATATTCTCCACATGTCTGCATGGGTTTCTCCCCCGCAGTCCAAAGATGTGCGGGTTAGTGGGATTGGCCTTGGTAACTGCATGGGTTTTTTAATATTCATTCAATGGATATGGACGTCGCTGTCTGGGTCAGCATTTATTGCCCATCCCTAGTTGCCCCCTTGAGAAGGTGGTGGTGAGCTGCCTTCTCGAATCGCTGCAGTCCGCGTGCTGTGGGTTGACCCACAGTGCCCGTTAGGGAGGGAGTTCCAGGATTTTGACCCAGCGACAGTGAAGGAACGGCCGATATATTTCCCAGTCAGGATGGTGAGTGGCTTGGAGGGGATCTTGCAGGTGGTGGTGTTCCCCATGTATCTGCTGCCCTTGTCCTTCTCGATGGAAGTGGTGGTGGGTTTGGAAGGTGCTGCCTAAGGATCTTTGGTGAGCTGCTGCAGTGCATCTTGTAGATGGTACACACTGCTGAGTGTCGGTGGTGGAGGGAGTGGGTGTTGGTGGATGGGGGGTCAATCAAGTGGGATGGCTTTGTCCTGGATGGTGTTGAGCTTCTTGAGTGTTGTTGGAGCTGCCCCCATCCAGGCAAGTGGGGAGTATTCCATCACACTCCTGACTTGTGTCCTTGTAGATGGTGGACAGGCTTTGGGGAGTCAGGAGGTGAGTTACTCGCCGCAGTATTCCCAGCCTCTGATCTGCTCTTGTAGCCACTGTGTTTATGTGGTGAGTCCAGTTGAGTTTCTGGTCAATGGTAACCCCCAGGATGTTGACAGTGGGGTGGGAGGGGGGGTTCAGAACATGGACTGCATCAGTATCTGAGGAGCCGCAAATAGTGCTGAAGATGGAGCAATTATCGACAAACATTCCCTCTCTGACCTTATGGCAGAGGGTTCAGGAATTGGGTGGAAGGGGAGGTGGGTGGGATTCTATTATTCCAAGTTAGGAGCATCTGAGCTGTAATCATGGTGAGGACATGTTGTGATTGCAGAGATTTTTAAACTCTTGCGAATAAACCACTTGGAAACAAATATCACCTCTGTGTTTATAGAATCTCTGCAGTGCAGAAGGAGGCCATTCAGCCTATTGAGTCTGCACCGACTCTGACAGAGCATCTTATCTAGGTCCTACCCCCCATAACTCCATGTAATTACCCTGCTAATCCGTCTAACCAACACATCTTTGGACACTCAGGGGCAATTTAGCATGGCCAATCCACGCAATTTGCACATCTTTGGAGTGTAGGAGGAAACCAGAGCACCCAGAAGAAACCCACACAGACATGGGGAGAACATGCACAGTGGTTAGCACTGCTGCCTCACAGCTCCAGGGATCTGGGTTCGATTCCCGGCTTGGGTCACTGTCTGTGTGGAGTCTGCACGTTCTCCCTGTGTCTGTGTGGGTTTCCTCCGGGTGCTCCAGTTTCCTCCCACAGTCTGAAAGACGTGCTGGTTAGGGTGCATTGGCCGCGCTAAATTCTCCCTCAGTGTACCCGAACAGGTGCCAGAGTGTGACAACCAGGGGATTTTCACAGCAGCTTTATTGCAGTGTTAATGTAAGCCATGCCGGTGACTAATAAATAAATGCTAACTTTAGCATGCAAACTTCACACAGACAATCACCCAAGGCTGGAATTGAACCCGGGTCCCTGGTGCTATGAGGCAGCCGTGTTAACCACCGTGCCACCGTGCCACCCATTAAACATTACAAAATAGTAAGAGTATGAGGGGCAGGAGAAGACCACATACTTGAGAGTAATAGTGTCCTCCAGCATTCAGTTATCTCTCGACTGTTCTGCATCTCAGCTGCAGTCACACACCTCTCTCTATACTCTTACTGAACAAAGATCTATCCATCTCCACTGAAATGTCCAATTGTCCCCCATTGTGCAATAGATCCACTTTCCTTTCCTTCTCCTCTACATACTCTATGAACGGTATGTTTTGTCTGTATAGCGCGCAAGAAACAATTATTTTCACTGTATTCCAATACATGTGACAATAATCAATCAAACCCATACTTTTCACTGTATCCCCATACATGTAACAATAACAAATCAAATCAAAAATCCATCCATTGGCGAGAAGCGTTCTAGATTTCCATGATGCTTTATATGAAATAAACTGCTCCCTAATTCCCCTCACCCCAAGTCCCTGAGCTCTAACTTTTAGATTATGTCTCTCGTTTCTCAATGTCCCCTGCCAGAAATTAATTGTTCCTTTGCATCTGACCCGCGGAATTACTTTAACCCTTCAAAAACCCCAGTTGGATTCCTTTCAATCTTATAAACTCAGGAAGGCTGTTTCCACAGGCTGCGGTGTAGCTGGCACCTTGTGAGTCGGGTGTAAAGTTGTCTCTGGGGAAACACTGGGACCATAACGAAAGAGATGAGTTCCCTGGAGAGGTCCGCAGAAGCTTTGAGAAGAGGACAACTAAGAGATAGAAGTGTTTGAGAATCTATCTCAGGTTTATGAGGATGTGGCAAGAGGGTTGGAAGCTGGGTGGCATGGATATAAGGTGCTAGCCCAAAAACCTGAGCCGGCATCAGAAAAAAACTCTTCTACACAATGAATGGTTAGAATTTGGAATGCACTGTCTTATAGGATGGTGGGGTACAGATTCATAGAATCCCTACTGGACAGAAGGAGGCTATTTGGCCCTATCGGATCTGCACCGACTATTTTACCCAGCCTCTCTCCCTTGCCCTATACCCATAATCTCACTCATTTAGCATGGCTAATCCACCTAACCTACACATCTTTGGACACTAAGGGGCAATTTAGCATGACCAATCCACCCAATCTACATATCTTTTGACACTAAGAGACAATTTAACATGGCTAATCTCCCTAACCTACACATCTTTGGACACTAAGGGGCAATTTAGCATGACCAATCCACCCAATCTACATATCTTTTGACACTAAGAGACAATTTAACATGGCTAATCTCCCTAACCTACACATCTTTGGACACTAAGGGGCAATTTAGCATGGCTAATCCACCCAACCTACATATCTTTGGACACTAAGGGGCAATTTAGCATGGCCAATCCACCTAACCTGCACATCTTTGGACACTAAGGGGCAATTTAGCATAGCCAAACCCGTTACCTACACATCTTGGGCCACTAAGGGGAAATTTAGCTTAGCTAATCTACCTAATTTACACATCTTTGGACACTAAGAGGCAATTTAGAATGGCCAATCCATCTAACTTACACATCTTTGGAGTGTAGGAGGAAACCAGATCACCCAGGGGAAACCCACTTGGACATGGGGAGAATGTGCAAACTCCTTACAGTCACCCAAGGCTGGAAATGAACCCGAATCCCTGGCACCGTGAGGCGTCAGCGCTAACCACTGAGCCACCATGCCTACCAATAGTCACCTTCAAAAGGGAAGTGCATACACGCTTGAAACAGGGAAATGGATGAAAAGAAGGGGGCTGGGATTGAGGGAATGCTCTTCCAAAGATTCTCTCTTTCACCTTCTTCCATCGGGGAAAAAGATACAAAAGTCTGAGGTCCCATACCGACCGACTCAAGAACAGCTTCTTTCCTGCTGCCGTCAGGCTTTTGAATGGACCCACCTCACATTGAGTTGATCTTTCTCTATACCCTCGCTGTGACTGTAACATTACATTGTGCACCCTCTCCTTTTCTTCTCTATGAACGGTATGCTTTTTCTGTATAGCGTGTAAGAAGCAATACTTTTCACTGTATGTTAGTACATGTGACAATAATAAATCACATCAACTCAATGGATGGGAGGCTGGTTGATGTATTGGGCTACATTCACGACCTTTTGTAGTTTTGTAGGTGGCATTAACAGCGCAGCACACCCTCTGTAGAGTGTCCGCCCAGATGTTATGCTCAAATCTCAGGAGTGAGAATTGAACGCACAACCTGTGGTGGACTAAGAGGCAACACCACATTCTGCACTCTCTCCTTTCCTTCTCTATGAATGGTATGCTTTTTCTGTATGGCGCTCAAGAAACAATACTTTTCACTGTATGTTAATACATGTGACAATAACAAATCAAATCAAAAATCAAGTCAAAATCCACCACGCAAACCAGCCTCCGATCCATTGACTCTGTCCACAGTTCTCTCTACCTCGGCAAAGCAGCCGACATAATTATGGACCCCATGCACCCCGGACAATCTTTCTTCCACCTTCTTCTATTGGGAGAAAGATATAATGGTTTCCTTTTGTGCTATGCTTTGATGACATTGCCTCAAAGAGGAAAGCGTCCAAAGATGTACGGAGATTGGGGAGAGACCTCCGATCCGGAATCGTGAATGGTCTCAAGAGTTCCAGGAAGACATTGGGATACTGAGACCTCGCCGTCATCCAATGACCCAAATATCAAGGCTGAGATAGGGCACTGAGTGCGATCAAATAGAAATATAGATGGGCCCAAGATGAAATCATTCCCTTTCTTTCAAAATGCACGATACCTAGAAAATAAGTAGCTAATCACGGAGTTGAGCAAATTGACATCTCTTCATGATGAGATTACTTCAAAAAAGACAATGCTTGTGATTGAACTGTAATTGAGTTCATTAATGTCATTAGATTAAAGCTCTGCATCTCTTCCATTATTCATTTGGAGCTTTCTCTCATTACTGTGAAATGTCTTGCGAATTTCTTTGAATGGATGGTATTCTTCAGTTACACAATCCCTCACCCAGTTAACCATTCCTTGGTGGGCAGCACCCTTGCCTCTTAGCCCACCACAGGTTCAATTCTCACTCCCAAGGTTTGAGCATAACATCTGGGCGGACACTCTACTGAGGGTGTTCTGCGCTGTTGGTGCCACCTACAAGACTACAAAAGGTCATGTATGTAGCCCAATCCATCACGCAACCAGCCTCCCATCTGTTGATTTGATTTGATTTATTATTGTTACATGTATTAACATACAGTGAAAAGTATTGTTTCTTGCGTGCCATACGGAAAAAGCATACCGTTCATAGAGAAGGAAAGGAGAGAGTACAGAATGTACAGTCAGGTGTAGAGAAAGATCAGCTGACTGTGAGGTAGGTCCATTCAAAAGTCTGATAGCAGCAGGGAAGGAGCTGTTCAACAACAGGTTTATTTGGAATCATGAGCTTTCGGAGCATCTTTCCTTCATCTTTCCACAGCCCACTCATCAAGTAAGTTTCAAATAAACTTGTTGGACTTTAACCTGGTGATGTGAGACATCTTATTGTGGATGGATAACCATATTTGTTGTGGGCAGGGCAGCCTTGTTTGTTGTGGGCAGGGCAGCCATGTTTTTTTGTGAGCAGGACAGCCATATTTGTTCTGGGCAGGGTAGCCATGTTTGCTGTGGATGGATAACCATGTTTATTATGGGCGGAGTAAGAAGTCTCACAACTCCAGGCTAAGGTCCAACATGTTTATTTGGTAGCAAAAGCCACTAGCTTTCAGGGCACTGTCCCTTCATCAGGTGAGTGGGAGTTCTATTCACAAACAGAGTATATAAACACACAAACCGAATTTACAAAGTAATGGTTGGAATGCGAGTCTTTACAGGTAATCAAGTCTTAAAGGGAGAGACAATGTGAGTGGAGGGAGGGTTAAGCACAGGTTAAAGGGATGTGTATTGTCTCCAGACAGGACAGTTAGTGAGATTTTGCAAGCCCAGGTTTTGCAACACTTGCATGGTGACTGTCGAGCGGTGTTCATGCTACGACAGTTCCTGTTGGCGAACACTTCAGCGGTCACAGGCATTCGGCCTCTGATCTTCGGGTAAACGTTCTCCGAGGCGGCCTTCACGACACACGACAGCGCAGAGTCGCTGAGCAGAGACTGATAGCCAAGTTCCGCACACATGAAGACGGCCTCAACAGGGATCTTGGGTTCATGTCGCACTATCTGGACTTGCAAAATCTCACTAACTGTCCTGACTGGAGACAATACACATCCCTTTAACCTGTACTTAATGCTCTCTCCACTCACGTTGTCTGTACCTTAAAGACTTGATTACCTGTAAAGACTCGCATTCCAACCATTATTTTGTAAATTGAGTTTGTGTCTTTTTATGTCCTGTTTGTGAACAGAACTCCCACTCACCTGACGAAGGAGCAGCGCTCCGAAAGCTAGTGGCTTTTGCTACCAAATGAACCTGTTGGACTTTAACTGGTGTTGTGAGACTTCTTACTGTGCCCACCCCAGTCCAACGCCAGCATCTCCACATATTGTGGGCAGAACAGCCATGTTTTTTGCGGGCAGGGCAGCCATGTTTACTGTGGGCAGGACACGTTCACATCAGTCGCTGCTACAAACCATGTGGGATTCACAGGGGATATTATGCGACGAGGTGGACAGGACAATTCATTTAAGAGTAATTGATTCTGCCAGTGTCACTGGGAATTCTGCCGTTCATGTGAAGACACGAATGATTCATATGAGCGTTTGTCGGGCAACTGTGGAAGTGCGATGTTGCGGAATTAATTCTAAAGTGGGATTGTGTTCACCTGAACAGACAGATAATCCCATGTGGGCCCAGGATTATCCATGTCTCTCAGTCCTCGCTTGTCACCATGCCTGTTGGCAATCTGCAATATTCTTGCTCTGCAATATTCATTTGCAAATGGGTTGTGGGTTCTCAGGTCTCCAAGCAGCTGGGGAGGAGCTGGAGACATTTACAGAATGGGAGATGATGGACAGAATGGTTCCAACTGTCAACATGACTGATTTGTGCATAATTAGCTTGAAAGAGGCGATTGAAGGCTGCATTTGTCCCTTCCTACTTCTAAATCACGGAATCAATCTTCGGGACAGAAGTAGGCCATTCAGTCCATCGTACCCTTACTGGCTCTTTGCTATATGTGTCTAGTCCACCCCATTCCTCCTCTATTCTCAGTGGCCTGCAATCTCATTCCCTCTTCCGAGACGCTGTTGAATTCCTGACTGGTTCACTTACGCCTGCTCGGGGGGGAAATCTACCATCCTTGCACAGGCTGGCCGAGAGTTGTGGGGGTGTCCAAATGTCGCCTGGTGACCATAACAAGGGAGAATGCCCTCGCTCATCGGAATCTCATTCACCGAACATTACTGGGGGTCAGTCTAAGAAATTGCCAATGGGCTGGGGGATTATAGGGAAAATGGGTGAGAGCGGACACAGAGATGGTTTAAAGTTTCTATATCAGAATCATGGAATCCCTACAGTGCAGAAGAGGCCATTTGGCCCATTGAGTCTGCACATTAGCGTCACAAATAGCTTACATTAACACTGCAATGAAGTTAGTGTGAAATTCTCCTAGATGCCACACTCTGACGCTTGTTTGGGTATACCGAGGGAGAATTTAGCATGGCCAATGCACCTAACCAGCACGTTTTTCAGACTGAGAGAGGAAACTGGATCACTGGTCATCCATTTTGGTGGGAAAACAGGAAAATGGACTATTATTTAAATGGTAAAAAATAGCAGCATGCGGCTGTGCAGAGGGATCTGGGTGTCCTTGTGCATGAATCACAAGGAGTTGGTTTGCAAGCAGGTAATTAAGAAGGCAAAATGGAATTTTATCCTTCATTGCTAGAGGGATGGAGTTTAAAAACAGCGAGGTTATGTTGCAGCTGTATAAGGTGCTGGTAGAGGCCACACCTGGAGTTACTGTGTACAGTTTTAGTCTCCTTACTTGAGAAAGGATATACTGGCACTGGAGGGGGTGCAGAGGAGATTCACTAGGTTGATTCCGGAGTTGAGAGGATTGGCTTATGAGGAGAGACTGAGTAGACCGGGGCTATACTCATTGGAATTCAGAAGAATGAGGGGAGATCTGATAGAAACATATAATATTATGAAGGGAATGGATAAGATAGAAGCTGGGAAGTTGTTTCCACTGGCAGGTGAAACTAGAACTAGGGGGCATGGCCTCAAAATAAGGGGGAGCAGATTTAGGACTGAGTTGAGGAGGAACCTCTTCACACAAAGGGTTGTGAATCTGTGGAATTCCATGCCCAGTGAAACAGTTGAGGCTCCCTCATTGAATGTTTTTAAGGCAATAGATAGATTTTTGAACAGTGAAGGAATTAAGGGTTATGGTGAGCGGGCGGGTAAGTGGAGCTGAGTCCACGAAAAAGATCAGCCACGATCTCTATTGAACGGCGGGGCAGGCTCGAGGGGCCGAATGGTCTACTCCTGCTCTTATGTCACTATGTTAAATCTCAGTCCAATCTGTCCTTGACCAGGGAAATTTGTTCTGTGGACTTTCCCACAAAGTTCCACTCTCTTGGACAAGTGGGAATCCTCTCCTTCCACCCTCTCTTTGTGCATTAAATCATATATGTTGGCCGGAATCTTACTGCCCAGCCTACCACGGGAATCGGAGCGGGCGAGGGTCGGACAGTGGAAGATCCGTTGACCTCAGACGGGATTTTATGGTCTCGGGACGAGTGAGGCCAGAGAGTCCCGCCCCCTCCATCTTTCAGGTCATTCTCAGGTCAACCTGTACCTTCCCAAGTCCATTAACTCCAGGCTAACAGATTGGATTGAACTTTTATCAACAGCAGTAATTACATCTACTGTTCCAGCAGTTTCAAACAAATAATTAATCAATAGTCAATGGACGAACAGAGAGAGGGGACATCAAGGGCAACAAGTTGCTCCTCTGGTATGAACTCTCCACGTATCAGATGCACCTCACGAGGTTGTGTGCCTGAGATTGTGCCTACTTTGCCACCCACAAACGCGGGGTTAAACAGTCCAGCATTAATGATCGGGTCTGAGATGGTTGTGTTGCTAATCTTAAGAAATAGGTGAAACTAATCGATGGAACTAGTGCGCCAGGTAAATTGAATTCCATTCCGTCGCGGGCCTCCGTTGAGAGAGAGCAGCAGGCTAATTATTTTATCAATCTGTGTAGACAGAACCAGAGAAAGCTTTTCCTTTCTTAGCCCCAGGTTTATCACATCATTCTTTCTGTGTTTTTCCTCTTTCACAGATTTGTGCAGTGCAGAAAAGGCCCTGCGGCCCATCGAGTCTGTGTGTTCATTCGTAGAAACCCAGCAGCACAGAAGGAGACCATTCGGTCCATCGAGTCTGCACCGACTACTGTCCCACCCAGGCCCTATCCCAATACATTTACCCTGGCTAGTCCCCCTGACATCAAGGGGCAACTTAGCATTCGCCTAACCCGCATATCTTTGAGCTGTGGGAGGAAACTGGAGCACCCGGAGGAAACCCACACAGACACGGGGAGAAGGTGCAAACTCCACACAGGCAGTGACCCTGAGGCTGGGATTGAACCCAGTCCCTGGTGCTGTGAGGCAGCAGTGCCAACCACTGTGTCACTGTGACACCCTAATTCTAAAACTAGAGGGCATAGGTTTAAGGGGAGAGATACAAAACTGTCTAGAAGGGGCAATTTTTTCACACAGAGGGTGGTGAGTGTCTGGAATGAGCTGCCAGAGGAGGTAGTAGTAGAAACGGGTACAATTTTGTCTTGTAAAAGCATTTAAACAATTACATGGTAAGATGGGTATAGAGAGATATGGGCTCAATGTGGGCAATTGGGACTAGCTTAATGGAAAAACCAGACAGCATGGACAAGTTGGGCCGAAGGGCCTGATTTGATGTTGTAAACTTCTATGACTATGTGGGATAGGGGCATCACCAACTGAACAACATTTATTTATTTGCTGGAGTTTAGAAGGATGAAAGAGGATCTGATCGAGGAAATCAAATTTTAAAAGGGATTGATAAATTAGACGTAGACCTAATATTTACCCTTGTGGGACAGTCTCAAGTCTGTGTCCCCGGCTGTCTGTATCTGAGTCTGTTCTCTTGCTGTCTGTCTCTGAATCTGTTTCTCCCTGTCTGTCTCTGAGTCTGTCTGTCTGTCTCTCTCGCTGTCTGTCTGTGTGTCTGTCTCTCTCACTCTCTGCCTCTCAGTCTGTGTCTGAGTTTGTGTGTCCCTCACTGCCTTTATCTGAACCTGTGTCTCTCACTGTTTGTCTCTGAGTCTGTCTCTCGCTATCCATTTCTGGGTTTGTGTCTCTTGCCTTCTGTCCATGAGTCTGTGTCTGAGTCTGTGTCTCTCTCTCTGTCTATGTGTCTGTGTCTCTTCTTGTCCATCTTTGTTTCTGTCTGAGTCTGCGTGTCCCACTGGCTGTCTCTGAGCCCGTGCTGTCTGTGAGTCTGTGTCTCTCCTTGTCTGTCTCTGAGTCTGTGTGTCTAGCTGTCTGTGTCTGAGTCTGTGTCTCTCACTGTCTGTGTCTGAGTCTGTGTCTCTCGCTGTCTGTGTCTGAGTCTGTGTCTCTCACTGTCTGTGTCTGAGTCTGTGTCTCTCGCTGTCTGTCTCTGAGTCAGTCTTCCTGGCTGTCTGTCGGTGAGTTTGTGTCTCTGTTTGTCTGTCTCTCCGTCTGTGACCCCTGCTGTGTGTGACTGACTATCTCTGCTGTCTCTCGGTCACACATACGTAAGCAATCTGTTGGTTTTCTCCCCTGTTCAGTGGACAATTCTTCTGATTTGAGTTGTCTAAATATAGTGCTGTTTTATCTGAGCTGTGCCTCACGGTTTGACTGTTCTCCAATCAGAAACTGCCCTCCTGAACCTGAGTTCCACAAACGCTCGTTCCAGACAGGAGTCAGAGATCTTCAAGCAACTAAATGATGCAAATCAGCTACTTTGTACAAACTAAATGCCAGTGTGCAGTAAACAGATGAATTCTGAAGAGTTCTATTGCCAGTTAACCCCTTGTGAAATCACCATTGTTACCAGAAGAAGCGCGGCAGCACAGCAAGATCCCACACACGGCAACAACGACAATGGGCAGATCACCGGTTTCAGGAGTTGATGGATGGAGACAAATAGACTTAGTCATAGATAGAACCCTACAGTGCAGAAACAGGCCCTTCGGCCCATCGAGTCTGCACCGAACACAATCCCACCCAGACCCTATCCCCATATCCCTACACATTTACCTGCTAATCCCTCTAACCTACACATCCCAGGACACTAAGGGGCAATTTTAGCATAGCCAATGAACCTAACCCGCACATCTTTGGACTGTGGGAGGAAACCGGAGCACCCGGAGAAAACCCACGCAGACACGAGGAGAATGTGCAAACTCCACACAGGCAGTGACCCGAGCCGGGAATCGAACCCAGGACCCTGGAGCTGTGAAGCAGCAGTGCTAACCACTGTGCTACCGTGCCACCCCAGAACATCACCTGCTCAAATATTGACCCAGAACATCACCTGCTCTTTTTTCAGATAATGGGATCTTTCTTCATCACCTTGAAGGACAGATGGAACCACAGCTTAATGGCTTTGGGAGTGCAGCACGCCCTCAGTACTGTTGGTGGCATTGCTGGCACCGTGGTTAGCGCTGCTGCCTCACAGTGCCAGGGACCCAGGTTCTATTCTAAGCTTGGGTCGCTGTCTGTGTGGAGTTTGCACGTTCTCCCCATGTCTTCATGGGTTTCGTCAGGGTGCTCCGGTTTCCTCCCACAGTCCGAAAGGTGTGCGAGTTAGATGGATTGGCCATGCTGAATTGCCCCTTAGCGTCAAGGGGGACTAGCACGGATAAGTACATGGGATTATAGGGATAGGGCCTGGGTGAGATTGTGCTCGGTGCAGATGGAATGGGCCAAATGGCCTCCTTCTGCACTGTAGGATTCTATGATTCCATGTATTTTACATTGTGTGCTCAAGAAGCTTTTGGGGTTTGCCCCTTCGTCAGGTGAATGGAGAGTTCTGGCCATTCACCTGTCGAAGGGGCAAATCCCGAAAGCCTGTGAGTTTACTATCAAATAAATTGGTTGGACTTAAACCTGGTGTTGTGTGACTTCTTACTGAGTTTACCCCAGTCCAACGCCGGCATCTCCACATCATGGCTACTATGAATGTGGTCACCCCAGGCCAGAATTGAACCTGGGTCCCTGGCACTGTGAGACTGCAGCGCTAACCACTGTGCCACTGTGCCAGCCCACCTTGTCGCATGACTCTTCTTTAGAGTTAAAGAAAGGGAGGCATGTGATGGATTCGATATTGTTTAGAAGGAGGTGAAGCAGAATGGAAGGTCAATGATAGGTAGGAGCTACGAGAGATTGGACAAAAATATCATGGGTGCAAGCCAAAGAGAATGTTAATGGTAGTGTTAAAGACTAAGGTAGATGCTAATAGTGGCATAAAGGTTAGATAGCAGAGAGTGTTAATAATAGGAAAAGGATCATCTTGCTACAACTGGACAGGATATTGTTGAGACCACAACTAGAACACTGTACACAGTTTAGTTACCTTACTTAAGGAGAGATGTACATACACTGGAAGACATTCAGAGAAGTTTCCCCACATCGACTCCAGGGATGAAGGGCTGTTGTGTGAAGGAAGCAGGTTGGGTTTATATTCATTGAAGTTTAAAAGACTGAGTGTTGCTCCTATTGAAACATTTAAAGTTCTTGCAGCACGGTGGCACAGTGGGTTAGCACTGCTGCCTCACAGCGCCAGGGACCCGGGTTCGATTCCTGGCTCGGGTCACTATCTGTGTGGAGTCTGCACATTCTTCCTGTGTCCGCGTGGGTTTCCTCCCACAGTCCAAAGATGTGCAGGTTAGATGGATTGGCTAAATTCTAAATTGTCCCTTAGAGTCAGGGGGATTAGCAGGGTGAATATGTGAGTCAGGGCTTGGGTGGGATTGTTGACAGTGCAGACTAAATGGGCTGAATGGCCTCCTTCTGCCCTGTAGGGACTCTGTTCCGATTCTGATGGGGGATTAACGGGGTAGACGATCAGGGGAGGTTTCCTCATGAGGGCATCTGAAACTGGGGCTGGGGGGGGGGGGGGGGGGGGGGGGGGGAGGGGGGGTCGGCATAAAATAAGAGGCATCCAATTTGGGATGGAGACAAGGAGACATTTCTTCACACAGATGGTTGTTAATGTTTGGAATTCTCTCCGGCAGAGAGCTGTGAAAGCTCTGTGTCACCGAATATGTTCAGAGTCAAGTTAGAAAGGTTTCTGATCAACAAGGGAGTCGAGGGTTATGGGGGATTTTGGATTTGATTTGATTTATTATCGTCACAGTGGTGTGCAGTGGAAAGTATTGTTTCTTGCGCGCTTTCCAGACAAAGCATGATGTTCATAGAGAAGGAAAGGAGAGGCTGCAGAATGTAGTGTTACAGCCATAGCTAGGGTATAGAGAAAGATCAACTTAATGCAAGGTAGGTCCATTCAAAAGTCTGACAGCAGCAGGGAAGAAGCTTGAGTTGGTTGGTACGTGATCTAACTTTTGTATCTTTTTCCCAACGGAAGAAGGTGGAAGAGAGAATGTCCAGCGGTTCTTGATTATGCCGGCTGCTTTTTCAAGGCAGCGGGAAGTGTAGACAGAGTCAATGGATGGGAAGCTGGTTTGCGTGATGGATTGGGCTACATTCATGACCTTTCTTGCGTTCTTGGTCAGAGCAGGAGCCATATCGAGCTGTGATACAAGCAGAAAGGTTGCATTCTATGGGGCATCTGTAAAAGTTGCTAAGAATTATAGCGGACTTGCCAAATTTCTTTAGTTTTCTAAGAAAGTGGAGGTGTTGGTGTGCTTTCTTAACTATAGGACTGGTGATCTGAACACCTAAAAACGTGAAGCTCTCGACCCTTTCTATTTTGTCCCCGTTGATGTAGACAGGGGCATGTTCTCCTTTACGCTTCCTGAGGTCAATGACAATCTCTTTCATTTTGTTGACATTGAGGGAGAGATTATTGTCACTGCACCAGTTCACCAGATTCTCTATCTCATTCCTGTACTGTGGGGGGACAGGAAAGTGCAGTGAAGGTCGCAGTCAGATCAGCATTGACCCTATTGAATGGTGGACCAATGGGCTGAATGGCTTCCTCCTGGTCCTAATTTATATGTTCTCCTATCGGAGCGATTCTTCTGCGCGGTTGTAATTGTGAAAAACGATTTAATACCCAACCCTCTACTTCCAGTCTCTTTTTCAGCACCTGCCAATCATCACTCGTTCCAGACACAATTCCCCCCAATAACATCCCAGCAATGAGGTCCTCAAGGGATGAATTCCCTGTTTGAAAACGTTATCCTTTGTCACAGCCGCCACATGAGATGATCGAATACTCCAGCAGCTGAATTCTGTATTAATTGGATATTGTTTAAAATGCTAATCCTCCTAAGAGTTTGAAGGGTTTGGGATGACTTGGTGCTGTTTACCGCACTAATGACATAAATAATTCAAATCATTTGGCAAAATCTATTGTTGAAGATGAAAATTCGGCAGCCAATAAACACATTCCCCGCAGCTGAACTGAGTAATCAGATTACTTTCTTTCCCTTTTCAACACAGGTGGCATTTTTAACTTTCCCCCTCCTGATCATTAATTAACCACCTCACTCCATACTCTACTGGTGGATGCAGAGCGAGGGGTTAGATACAGAGTAAAGCTCCCTCTACACTATCCCCCATCAAACACTCCCAGGACAGGTACAGCATGGGGTTAGATACAGAGTAAAGCTCCCTCTACACTGTCTCCATCAAACACTCCCAGGACAGGTATAGCACGGGGTTAGATACAGAGTAAAGCTCCCTCTACACTGTCGCCCATCAAACACTCCCAGGACAGGTACAGCACGGGGTTAGATACAGAATAAAGCTCCCTCTACACTGTCCCCCATCAAACACTCCCAGGACAGGTACAGCACTGGGTTAGATACAGAGTAAAGCTCCCTCTACACTGTCCCCCCATCAAATACTCCCAGGACAGGTACAGCACGGGGTTAGATACAGAGTAAAGCTCCCTCTACTCTGTCCCCATCAAACACTCCCAAGACAGGTACAGCACGGGGTTAAATACAGAGTAAAGCTACCTCTACACTGTCCCCATCAAACACTCCCAGGACAGGTACAGCTCGAGGTTAAATACAGAGTAAAGCTCCCTCTACACTGTCCCCATCAAACACTCCCAGGACAGGTACAGCACGGGGTTAAATACAGAGTAAAGCTCCCTCTACACTGTCCCCCCATCAAACACTCCCAGGACCAGGTACAGCACGGGGTTAAATACAGAGTAAAGCTCCCTCTACACTGTCCCCCCATCAAACACTCCCAGGACAGGTACAGCACGGGGTTAAATACAGAGTAAAGCTACCTCTACACTGTCCCCATCAAACACTCCCAGGACAGGTACAGCTCGAGGTTAAATACAGAGTAAAGCTCCCTCTACACTGTCCCCATCAAACACTCCCAGGACAGGTACAGCACGGGGTTAAATACAGAGTAAAGCTCCCTCTACACTGTCCCCCCATCAAACACTCCCAGGACCAGGTACAGCACGGGGTTAAATACAGAGTAAAGCTCCCTCTACACTGTCCCCCCATCAAACACTCCCAGGACAGGTACAGCACGGGGTTAGATACAGAGTAAAGCTACCTCTACACTGTCCCCATCAAACACTCCCAGGACAGGTACAGCTCGAGGTTAAATACAGAGTAAAGCTCCTCTACACTGTCCCCCCATCAAACACTCCCAGGACAGGTACAGCACGGGGTTAGATACAGAGTAAAGCTCCCTCTACACTGTCCCCCCATCAAACACTCCCAGGACAGGTACAGCACGGGGTTAAATACAGAGTAAAGCTTCCTCTACACTGTCAAAACTCCAGATTCCAGGCTTAGGTTGATTGGCCATGATAAATTGCTCTTTAGTGTCAGGGGGATTAGCAGGATGAATACATGGGATTACGGGGATAGGGCCTGGGTGGGGTTGTTGCTGGAGTAGATTGATTAGGCCTCCTTCTGCACTGTAGGGATTTTATAAATTCTGTTACATGTGGGGACAATTACTGAATGGTTGGTTGCACGTGTAAATCCTGAGCCACAAATGAATTCTAAACGGCCGATGCATGGAATATATTTTCATCCAAGGCTTGAAAATGGTTATGATTTCTCTGGATTTCTTTTGCCCGTTTTCGTTACCGACTAACCACACCACCTCCTCATCCTGACCGGAGCAGAGGGGACACCGACTGGGAGATCTTATAATCTGCACATCAGGAATGCCATGTGACAGTGTAGACAGAGCTTTACTCTGTCTCTAACCCCGTGCTGTCCCTGTCCTGGGAGTGTTTGATGGGGACAGTGTAGAGGGAGCTTTACTCTGTATCTAACCCCGTGCTGTACCTGTCCTGGGAGTGTTTGATGGGGGGACAGTGTAGACAGAGCTTTACTCTGTATCTAACCCCGTGCTGTACCTGTCCTGGGAGTGTTTGATGGGGGGACAGTGTAGAGGGAGCTTTACTCTGTATCTAACCCCGTGCTGTACCTGTCCTGGGAGTGTTTGATGGGGGGACAGTGTAGACAGAGCTTTACTCTGTATCTAACCCCGTGCTGTACCTGTCCTGGGAGTGTTTGATGGGGGACAGTGCAGAGGGAGCTTTACTCTGTATTTAACCCCGTGCTGTACCTGTCCTGGTAGTGTTTGATGTGGGGACAGTGTAGAGGGAGTTTTACTCTGTATCTAACCCCGTGCTGTACCTGTCCTGGGAGTGTTTGATGGGGGGACAGTGTAGAGGGAGCTTTACTCTGTCTCTAACCCTGTGCTGTCCCTGTCCTGGGAGTGTTTGATGGGGGGACAGTGTAGAGGGAGCTTTACTCTGTATCTAACCCCGTGCTGTACCTGTCCTGGGAGTGTTTGATGGGGGACAGTGCAGAGGGAGCTTTACTCTGTATCTAACCCCGTGCTGTACCTGTTCTGGGAGTGTTTGATGGGGGGACAGTGTAGAGGGAGCTTTACTCTGTATCTAACCCCGTGCTGTACCTGTCCTGGGAGTGTTTGATGGGGGGACAGTGCAGAGGGAGCTTTACTCTGTACCTAACCCCGTGCTGTACCTGTCCTGGGAGTGTTTGATGGGGGGACAGTGCAGAGGGAGCTTTACTCTGTACCTAACCCCACAGCCATTATTATGAACAGGTCCCCCATAACGTACCTTGTGAGGGCAATGAGGGACTGGAATTAATGGAATGTATCTCAACAGAACACTTGAGATGAGACAGTTCCCATCAACTAAGTCTCCAACACTGAGAAAGGCAACCTCATATCATTCACCTCTATATTTCCAATACTCAATAATCAATCCAATTGGGAATTAAGGAGAAATCTCCTTCTCCAGAGTTTGGTTGGAGTGTGGAACACATCCCCACAAGGAGAGGTTGATGTGAGTATTCTACATCTTAGTAAGAGTTTGATACACAGAGGATGGAGGAAGATACTGACAGATATATTGATAGTGGGTGATTAGGTGCACTGGATGGCATGGTGCCACAGTGACTAACACTGCTGCCTCTCAGCACCAGGGATCCGGGTCCGATTCCCGACTTGGGTGACTGTGCGGAGTCTGCACATTCTCCCATGTCTGCGTGGGTTTCCTCCGGGTGCTCCGGTTTCCTCCCGCTCTTCAAAGATGTGCTGATTAGGTGGATTGGCCATGTTAAATTGCCCCTTAGTGTCCAAAAGATGCAGAGGTTAGGTAGATGCATGGGGATCGGGCAGATGTGTGGGCTTGAGTGAGATGCTCTCACAGAGAGTTGGAGCAGACACGATGGGCTGAATGGCCTCCTTCTGCACTGTAAATATTCTATGGGCAGAGTCTTGTGTGGGACATAATCACAAGGATGGACCAGATGGGCTGAAAGTTCTGTTCAGTAAATTTGCTATAATATGTATTGTTCTTGTTTTCAAATTCCTCCATAGCTTTTCCCGTATCCCGGGTGGGATTTTCTAGCACTTCCTGATGGAACATAGAACATAGAACATTACAGCACAAACAGGCCCTTCGGCCCTCGAGTTGCGCCGATCACATCAACCCCACCAATCTATAGACCTATCTATAACCCCCAATCCCATTAACCCCCATGTACTCATCCAGAAGTCTTTTAAAAGACCCCAGCGAGTTCGCCTCCACCACCGACGACGGCAGCCGATTCCATTCACTCACCACCCTCTGAGTGAAAAACTTACCCCTAACATCACCTCTGTACTTCCCTCCCCGCACCTTAAATCTGTGTCCTCTCGTAGCGACCATTTCAACCCAGGGAAATAGCCTCTGAGAGTCCACCCTATCTATTCCTCTCAACATTTTAATAAACTTCTATCAGGTCGCCTCTCAACCTTCGCCTCTCCAGGGAAGAGTCCCAGCTCCCTCAACCTATCTTCATAAGGCATGCCTCCCAGTCCAGGCAACATCCTTGTAATCTCCTCTGCACCCTTTCAATAGCTTCTACGTCTTTCCTATAGTGAGGTGACCAGAACTGCGCACAGTACTCCAAATGAGGCCTGACGAGGGTCCTGTAAAGTTGCAGCATTACCTCCCGACTCCTAAACTCAATCCCTCGATTAATGAAGGCCAGTACACCATACGCCCTCTTGACCACCTCCTCCACCTGCGAGGCCGATTTAAGAGGGTCTTCCGGCCCTCCCCCTCCACGGCCGTGGCACAGGTGAGCCTCGCAAAAGGGCGTTGGCATCGACGGGACTGGAAGATTCTGCTGGCATCCATTAGCAAGACACCTCTGCTGGTGGGCAATGTCTCTGGGTGATGATGGAAAATCCTGACCGTTACTGTTGCAAATCTCCTCTCGGTTCTCGAGGAATCTCTGCTCCCCCAATCCTGGCCATTGGATAGCTCCGGATTTTAACCCCTCCATCACTGGGAGTCCTGTGTTTTGGTTGTGTAAAGTTTAGAGTTGATTTGTTAGTGTCACAAGTGAAACTCACATTAACACTGTTACTGTGAAAATCCCCTAGTCGCCACACTCCGGCACCTGTCCAGATACATCAAGAGAGAACTTAGCCAATGTGTCTAACTGGCACGTCTTTCGGACTGTGGGAGCACCCTGAGGGAACCCACACAGAAATGGGGAGAACGTGCAGACTCTACACAGACAGTGAACCAAGGCCGGGAATCGAACCTGGATCCCTGGCGGCTGCGAGGCAGCAGTGTTAACCACTGTGCTATCCTGGCCACTATCTTCTACAACTCCCTCCCTAAACCTCTCCACTTCTCTTTCCTTTCAGACCCTTCTTAGAACATAATTTACAGGTGGAGCTTTCTCATGTATGAGTTCTCCCACATGTTGTGTGGGCACTTGGATACAATCCTTTGGTTCAGCTCTCCGATATTAATAGCTATTTGCTGGCTGCCAATTTTCCATCGGATTGTCCCTAGAAATTCCCAATTGCAGCTTTTCTAATCAACTTGCCGTGTTCAATAATTGATGAGTTGAGTTTCGCAGTGTTATTATTTCATGGACAGTAAATTTGAGACAATAGTGGGTTACAGGTAACATGTACACTTCATCCCACGCTCTCCCGCAGCAAGAGGTTTTATTTTATGATGCAAAGATTAAGTATTTGATTGGAATTTTTTTAAAAGTTTGAACGCTATTCAAGCCATTCCGAGTGGCGTGATGGCAGAGTGGTTAGCACCACTGCCTCACAGTGCCAGGGACCCGGGTTCGATTCCTGCCTTGGGTCACTGTCTGTGCAGAGTCTGCACATTCTCCCCGTGTCTGTGTGGGATTCCTCCGGGTGCTCCGGTTTCCTCCCACAATCTGAAAGGTGTGCTGGTTAGGGTGCATTGGTTGTGCTAAATCATCCCTTATTGTCAGGGGGATTAGAAAGGTACATACATGATGTTACAGGGATAAGCCTGGGGTGGGATTATAGTCAGTGGAGACTCAATGGGCTGATTGGCCTCCTTCTGCACTGTGGGGAATTTCTATGATTTGCCAGATGATCATACTGGCCTAAATAGGTAATTATAGACGCGCCTAAGGAGGAGATGGCGCAGTGGTATTATCGTTAGACTATTAATCCAGAAACTCAGCTCATGGTCTGGGATCTGGGTTCGAATCCCACCATGGCAGATGGTGAATTTAAATTCAGTTAAAGAAATGTCTGGAATTAAGAATCTACTATTGACCGTGAAACCATTGTTGATTGTCGGAAAAACCCATCTGGTTCACTAATGTCCCTTAAGGGAAGGAATCCGACTGAACTAAAATCTCCCTACCCTTCCAAGGACCATGACTCTCTATTCCCATCCAATTCATGTATTTGTCTAGAACGCCCCTTGAAAGTCACTATTGTATCTGCTTCCACTCCCTCCCCTGGCAACGAGTCCCAGGCACCCACCACCCTCTGTGTAAAAAACTTGCCTCGTACATCTCCTTTAAACCTTGCCCCTCGCACCTTAAACCTGTGCCCCCCCTAGTAATTGACTCTTCCACCCTGGGGAAAAGC
Organism: Prionace glauca; assembly: GCA_037974335.1. Lineage (NCBI taxonomy): Eukaryota > Metazoa > Chordata > Chondrichthyes > Carcharhiniformes > Carcharhinidae > Prionace > Prionace glauca. The sequence goes on from CM075754.1 coordinate 18,738,603, forward strand.
TTCTGACTATCCACTCTGTCCATGACCCTCGTAATCTTGTAGACTTCTATCAGGTCACCCCTCAACCTCTGTCACTCCAGTGAGAACAAACTAAGTTTCTCCAACCTCTCCTCGTAGCTAATGCCCTCTACACCAGGCAACATCCTGATAAGGTGGTGGTGGTGGGAGATGGGGGGGGGGGGGGGGGTGGTGGGGGAGGGAGATGGGGAGGTTGGTGGGGGGAGGTGGGGGGGGGTGGTGGTGGGAGGTGGGGGGGGTGGTGGTGGGAGGTGGGGGGGGTGGTGGTGGGAGGTGGGGGGGAGGTGTGGTGGTGGTGGTGGGGGAGGGAGATGGGGAGGTTGGTGGGGGGAGGTGGGGATGGGGGGGGAGTGGCGGGGAGGGGGTGGGGGAGGTGGGGGGGGTGGGGGGAGTGGTGGTGGTGGGGGGGTGGGGGGTGTGGGGGTGGGGGGGGTGGTGGTGGTGGGGGGGTGGTGGTGGTGCGGGTGGGGGGGGGTGGTGCGGGTGGGGGGGGGTGGTGGTGGGGGGCGGGGGGGGGGGGAGGTGGGGGCGAGGGCCTGTGTAAGAAGCTCTGTCACGTTGAAAGCTGGTACAGACTTGATGGGCCGAATGGCCCCCGTCTGTCGAGATTCTGTGATCGTTCTGTGCAATGTGAGACAGAACTTGTGATACAAGAGCTGCATGCAGGAAGTGCATGCTATCACAGGTATTAATACAATACAGATAATTACAGAGTGTTTATATGTTAGATGCACAAAGTATTATTTATCTACAAAGCCTGTGTCATCTTGTTAGCTGACCTGTTTACCTCTCCTGTCCAATTTTACAAGTGTAGAAGTCCCTCGTTCCTTCACCGGTTACGGAATGATAGCGATATGTTTAACACACATAATTGCACTGGTCCCCAGTGTAAATGCAATGTAAAACTCCAGCGGGGAGTAAATGCTGAAACTGCATTCGCAACATATAACCGATATGTTTAAGACTCTGGGCCAGTGCTTATTGCGCTTAGGACACTTAATGGTGTCTAATGAATTGGCAAGCAAAGGGGCGACTCCGGAACCAGTGAGATTGAGGGATTGGGAGTAAACGCAAGAAGGGCTAAGGTAGAGGAAGAGGGGGTGAATCCAATTGTGAGAACCCCCACAAGGTCCATGAGGATTGGTCAGAGGAGTTGGGAGGCTATGTTACAACGAGACATGGCAAGGGCGCATTTGGAGTGCTGCATCCAATTCTGCTTGTCCTGCTGTAGGAAAGATGTTAGTAAACTGGAAAGGGTGCAAAAAACATCCATTGACTCTGTCTACACTTCCCACTGCCTCGCAAAGCAGGCAGCATTACCAAAGACCCCAAGCACCCCGGACATTCTCTCTTCCACCTTCTTCCATCGGGAACAAGGTACAAAAGTCTGAGGTCCCGTACCAACCAACTCAAGCATCTTCCCTGCTGCCGTCAGACTTTTGAATGGACCTACCTCGCATTAAGTTGATCTTTCTCTACACCCTCGCTATGACTGTAACACCACATTCTGCACTCTCTCTCCTTTCCTTCTCCCCTATGTACTCTATGAGCGGTATGCTTTGATTGTATAGCATGCAAGAAACAATACTTTTCACTGAATCCCAATACATGTGACAACAATAAAACAAATCAAATCAAAAGATTTACAGGGATGTTACCAGAATTGGAAGGTTTGAATTGTAAGGAGAGGCTGGATAGGCTGGGACTTTTTTCCCTGGAGCATCAGAGGATGAGGGGTGACCTTATAGAGGTTTATAAAGTCATAGATCAAAGATCATAGAACCCTACAGTGCAGAAAGAAGCCCTTTGGCCCATCGAGTCTGCACCGATCACAATCCCACCTCGGCCCTACCCCCATATCCCTACATATTATAACCACTAATCCCTCTAACCTATGCATCCCAGGACACTACGGGGCAATTTCTTATCATGGCCAATCAACCTAACCAGCACATCTTTGGACTGTGGGAGGAAACCGGAGCGCCCGGAGGAAACCCATGCAGACACGAGGAGAATGTGCAAACTCCATCCAGACAGTGACCCGAGACAGGAATCGAACCCAGGCCCCTGGAGCTGTGAAACAGTGGTGCTCACCACTGTGCTACCGTGCTGCCCTTGAGGGGCAGAGATACGGTGAATAGCCTAGGTGTTTTTCCCCAGAGTAGGGGAGTCCAAAACTAGAGGGCATAGGTTTATAGTGAGAGAGGAAAGATTTAGAAGGGAGCTGAGGGGCAACGTTTTCGCATAGAGGATGGAATGATCTATCAGAGGCAGGTACAATTACATTGAAAAGCCATTTGGACAGGTACATGGATGGGAAAGATATCGAGAGATACGGGCCAAACATAGGCAAATAGGACTAGATCAATTTAGAAAACCTGGTCAGCATGGATGAATTGGGCCAAAGGGCCTGTTTCCATGTTGTATATCTTTATGAGTCTATGAGTCCAACTGGTACTCATTACCTGAACCTTTCATAAGGCAGGCCCAGGACTGGGCCTGCTGAACTTTGATGTCAGACAGGTTCCAGTGTGCGTACACCACGTTAGCGGCTGCACTTTGCATTCTGTGATAAACTATGTTCCTTTCTAGTCATTACACTCATGTTAAATCCATTAGAACAAGAGAAATAAAGTGTGGGGAAGACAGATTGAATGAAGAGAGAGAGAAATAAATAAGAGACGAAAAGGAAAAATGAAAGCAAAGAGCCTCATTTGACATTTTTTGAAACCTTTTGGAAAATTTACAAAGCTGTAAGAAAGAGATTCCATTTGTGGAATATTTAATTCTTGGTGTCAGAATGGTTTATTGGCAGTCTTTAATGTTGAGCATCATGTTAAAAGGGTACTTAAGCTTATCGTGACAGGATGTAACTTTTTGTGGCAAGTTTAACAGATAATTAATGGCCAATTAAAGCAAGTTTCTCAGAAAGTGGGGATGCTAAGGGTGAGACGTGGATTTTTTTGCATCTATATTTACAGTGGAAAAGTATAATTTGAAATGCAGCTTTGGTACGTTTAACTAACCACTGTGCCACCTTGGGTGGCATGGTAGCACACTGGTTTGGATTGCTGCCTCACAGCACCAGGGACTGGGTTCGATTCCCGGCTTGGGTCACTGTCTGTGCAGAGTCTGCACATTCTCCCAGGGTGGGTTTCCTCCGGGTGCTCCGGTTTCCTCCCACACTCCAACGATATGCACGTTAGGTGGATTGTCCATGCTAAATTGTCCCTTAGTGTCAGGGGACTAGCTCGGGTAAATGAATGGGATTATGGGGATAGGTGGTATTGTGGTCATTGCAGACTCGATGGCCAGAATGGCCTCCTTGAGCACTGCAGGGTTTCTATGATTCTATGATTAACTACAACCTCACTGATGCTGACACTCTTCCATTTAGCCATAAAGAACTTTATTTATTAGTGTCACAAGTTGGCTTAATTAACACTGCAGTGAAGTTATTGTGAAAATCCCCGAGTCGCCGCACTCTGGCACCTGTTCGGGTTACGCTGAGGGAGAATTTAGCACCCTAACCAGCACGTCTTTCAGACTGTGGGTGGAAACTGGAGCACCCGGAGGAAACCCACACAGACATGGGGAGAACATGCAGACTCCACGCAGTGACCCAAGCTGGGAATCGAACCCGAATCCCTGGCGCTGTGAGACCCAATTCTGGGAGCCCGGGTTCAAATCCCACCACGGCAGAATTTGAATTCAATAAAAAGTCTGGAATTAAGAATCTATTGACGACCATGAAACCATTGTCGAAAAAGCCCGTCTGGTTCCTTTAGGGATTTTGAAACATAGAAACATAAAAGAACTATAGCACAAACTGTCCCTTCAGCCTACAAGTAATGCCAAACAAAGCCCCACCTATAGGCCTACCTATAACCCTCTATCTTACTAAGTTCCATTTACTCATCCAAATGTCTCTTAAAAGACCCGATTGAATCCACCTCCATCTCACCAACAGCAGTCGATTCCATGCACCCACCACCCTTTGAGTGAAAAACTTACTCTGACATCTCCTCCGTACCTACTCCCCCGCACCTTAAACCTGTGTCCTCTTGTGGCAGCCATTTCAGCCCTGGGAAATAGCCTCTGAGGATCCACTCCATCAATATCTCTCATCATCTTATACACCTCTATCAGGTCACCTCTCATCCTTCGTCTCTCCAAGGAGAAAAGACCGAGCTCTCTCAACCTATCCTCATAAGGCATACCACCCAATCCAGGCAACATCCTTGTAAATCTCCTCTGCACCCTTTCTATGGCTTCTACATCCTTTCTGTAATGAGGCGACCAGAACTGAGCACAGTACTCCAAGGGGGGTCTGACCAGGGTTTTATACAGCTGCAGCATTATCCTAAACTCAATTCCTCGATTGATGAAGGCCAGTACACCATACGCCTTCTTAACCACATCCTCTACCTGTGAAGCTGATTTGAGCGTCCTATGAACCCGGATCCCAAGATCCTCCTGATCTTCCACACTGCCAAGAGTCTTACCCTTAATATTATAATCTGTCGTCCTATTTGACCTGCCAAAATGAATCACCACACATTTATCTGGGTTCAACTCCATCTGCCACTTCTCCGCCCAGTCTTGCATCCTATCAATGTCTCGCTGCAACTTCTGACATCCCTTTACACTATCCACAAAACCTCCAACTTTTGTGTCATCAGCAAATTTACCAACCGATCCCTCCACTTCCTCATCCAGGTCACTTATAAAAATCACAAACAGCAAGGGTCCCAGAACAGATCCCTGGGGCACTCCACTGGTGACCAACCTCAATGCAGTAAAAGACCCATCTACAACCACTCTTTGCTTTCTGTTGGCAAGCCAGTTCTGGATCCACAAAGCAATGCCCCCTGAGATCCCATGCCCACTCACTTTCTCAATAAGCCTTGCAGGGGGCACCTTATCGAACACCTTGCTGAAGTCCATATAAACCACATCTACTGCTCTTCCTTCGTCAATGTGTTCAGACGCATTCTCAAAAAATTCATTCAGGCTTGTAAGGCATGATCTGCCCTTGACAAAGCCATGCTGACTATTTTTGATCATACTATACCTCTCCAAATGTTCATAAATCCTGCCTCTCAGGATCTTCTCCATCAACTTACCAACCACTGAGGTTAGACTCACTGGTCTATAATTTCCTGGTCTATAATTTTTTGATTTGATTTGATTTATTATATTCATATGTATTAACATACAGTGAAAAGTATTGTTTCTTGTGCACTCTGCAGGCAAAGCATATCATTCTTAGAGAAGAAAAGGAGAGGGTGCAGAATGTAGTGTGATAGTCATAGCTAGGGTGTAGAGAAAGATCAGCTTAATTCAAGGTAGGTCCATTCAAAAGTCTGACAGCAGCAGGGAAGAAGCTGTTCTAGAGTCAATTGGTATGTGCCCTCAGAATTTTGTATCTTTTTCCCGATGGAAGAAGCGAATATATCTGGGGTATGTGGGGTCCTTAATTGTGCTGGCTGCTTTGCCGAGGCAGTGGGAAGTGTAGACAGAGGCAATGGATGGGAGGCTGGTTTGTGTGATGGATTGAGCTACATTCACGACTTTTCATAGTCCCTTGTGGTCTTGGGCAGAGCAGGAGCCCAGACCAAGCTGTGATACAACCAGAAAGAATGCTTTCTAAGCTGCATCTGTAAAAGTTGGTGGGAGTTGTAACTGACATGCCAAATATTCTTAGTCTCCTGAGAAAGTAGAGGCGTTGGTGGGGCTTTCTTAACTATTTGTGGGCGGCACGGTAGCACAGTGGGTTAGCACTGCTGCTTCACAGCTCCAGGGTCCTGGGTTCGATTCCCGGCTCGGGGTCACTGCCTGTGTGGAGTTTGCACATTCTCCTCGTGTCTGCGTGGGTTTTCTCCGGGTGCTCCGGTTTCCTCCCACAGTCCAAAGATGTGCGGGTTAGGTTCATTGGCTATGCTAAAATTGCCCCTTAGTGTCCTGGGATGTGTAGGTTAGAGGGATTAGCAGGTAAATGTGTAGGGATATGGGGATAGGGTCTGGGTGGGATTGTGTTCGGTGCAGACACGATGGGCCGAAGGGCCTGTTTCTGCACTGTAGGGTTCTATAGTGTCGGCATGTGGGGGGTGGGCACCAGGACAGGTTGTTGATGATCTGGACACCTAAAAACCTGAAGCTCTTGACCCTTCCGACTTTATGCCCGTTGATGTAGACAGGGGCATGTTCTCCTTTACGCTTCCTGAAGTCTATGACAATCTCCTTTGTTTTGTTGACATTGAGGGAGAGATTCTTGTTGCCGCGCTAAGAGAAACCAAGCAGCGTGCCTTAATGACTATCGGCCAGTGGCTCTGATATCCATCATTATGAAGTGCTTCGAAAGGCTAGTCATGGCATGAATCAGTTCCAGCCTCCCAGACTACCTGGATCCACTACAGTTTGCCCACCGCTGCAACAGGTCCACAGCAGGCGCTGTGATGGATCGGGCTACATCCACGACCTTTTGCAGTTCCTTGCGGTCTTGGGCAGAGCAGGAGCCCAGACCGAGCTGTGATACAACCAGAAAGAACGCTTTCTATGGGGCATTTAACAGATGCTCGGGAAGGAAATCTACCGTCCTTATCCCGTCTCGTCTACATGTGACCCCAGAGCCACAGCGATGTGGTTGATTCTCAACTGCCCCCTGAACAAGGGCAACTAGGGATGGGCAATAAATGCTGGCCCAGCCAGTGGCGTCTATGTCCCACGAATTAATTTAAAAAAAAACAATTTCTTGAAAAAAGTAGAGAGAAGATCTGGGACAAAAGGGAAGAATGAAATGACAAGAGATGATGGTGGATATTGGAACACACAGTGAGAGAAAAAATGGGTGTGGAGAAGGCGTAAATGCCAATAGCAGAATCAAGACCAATAAATAAAAGCAATGGTTATTCTAGCATAGAATCATAGAAACCCAACAGTATGGAAGGAGACCGTTCAGCCCATCGAACATACACCAACAACAATTCCACCCAGGTCCTATCCCCATGTATTTACCCTGCTAGTCCCCTAACACTAAGGGGCAATTTAGCATGGCCAATCCACTAACTTGCACATCTTGGGATACTAGTCATCTGTCATCAAACCAAAATATTGGTTTGATGACAGAAGCCAGAGGGTGTTTGTAGAAAGTTGTTTTTTCAGACTGGAGAACTGTGACCAGCGCTGTGCCTCAGGGATTGGTGCTGGGTTCACTGTTATTTGTCATTTGTATTAATGATTTGGATGAGAATATAGGAGGCATGATTAGTAAGTTTGCAGATGACACCGAGATTGGTGGAGTAGTGGGCAGTGAAGAGAGTTATCTCTGATTGCAACAGGATCTTGATCAATTGGGCGAATGGGCTGATTGGTAGATTAAACCAGGATAGCCTACCTACCTAACCTACACATCATTGCATACTAAGGGGCAATTTAGCATGGCCAGTCCACCTCACCTGCACATCTTTGGACACAAAGGGGCAATTTAGCATGGCCAATCCACCAAACCTGCCCATCTTTGGACACTAAGAGGCAATTTAGCATGGCCAATCCACCTAACCTGCCCATCTTTGGATACTAGGAGCAATTTAGCGTGGCCAATCCACCTAACCTGCCCATCATTGGACTCTAAGGGGCAATTTAGCATGGCCAACCCACCTAACCTGCCCATCATTGGACACTAAGGGGCAATTTAGCATGGCCAATCCACCTAACCTGCCCATCATTGGACTCTAAGGGGCAATTTAGCATGGCCAATCCACCTAACCGACACATCATTGGACATTAAGGGGTAATTTAACTTGGCCAATCCACCTAACCTGCCCATCTTTGGATACTAGGAGCAATTTAGCATGGCCAATCCACCTAACCTGTACATCTGACCACATCACGTTGCTGAACTCAGCACTAAGCCCAGAAGGCTGCAAAGTGCTTAACGGAGAGTTGGGGGTACTTCCTTGAATCCATGAAGGGTGCTGTTGATAGAGTAGCAAAGCGTTTGGAGGAGAATGAAATGTCAGGGAAAGCGGCAAGGAGAATACAAATGATGTTCGAGGAGGAATATGGAATTGTAAAGTCTGAACGAGTTCAAGGATCAGAAAGAGATGCTTTTGGAAAGAGATTCAGTGTGAGGGCCAGTAAGTGATGTGGGGCTAATGGGCTTTTTAGATTCTTTGAAAAGACATTATCCCTCCACTTAGGCTCACTTGTGGTTTCGCTTTCAGCCCATCTCAAGTAAGTTACCGCCAGAAAATACTGTCTCCATCAGCCTCTATTCCTCAGTGTAACATATCCATTCTGACAAATGGAGGCTCTTCTCTTCTCTAATGGAGATCGTGGTTGGTCAAATAATCTCTCTCCATCCCCTGTAGGAGATCGATGAACCCTTCACTGCTCCAGAGCAGTGTTGCCACGAGCAACAGGTCAGAGAAGGTGAAGGTAAATGTGGGCGAGACCCTGCTGCTTAAACCTGTGGAGTCAGTGGGGTAGATCATGATCGGAATTCTCGCACCAGCCATCGCTCCTGCCAGCGAGAACGGAGAATTTCCAAATCTCCATTCACCGCGGCGGGACTGGAGAATCTCAGTCGTGGGTGAGGTACAACCTTGTTGCAACTTCAGACGGAGGCCCACCGGTCAGCACTGTTACCCCAGAGTGCCAGGGACCCGGGTTCGATTGGGCCACTGGTTGTGCGGAGTCTGCATGTTCTCCCCATGTCTGCGTGGGTTTTGTCTGGGTGCTCCGGTTTCCTCTCTCAGTCCGAAAGATGTGCAGGTTGGGGATTGGCCGTGCTAAATTGCCCCTTAGTGTCCAAAGATGTGCAGGTTAGGTGGATTGGCTGTGCTAAATTGCCCCTTAGTGTCCAAAGATGTGCAGATCAGGTGGATTGGTCATGCTCAGTTGCCTCTTAGTGTCTAAAGATGTGTAGGGTAGGTGGATTAGCCCTGATAAATGAGTGTGGGGTTACAGGGATAGACGGTGAGGGCCTGTGTAAGACACTCTGTCAGAGAATCAGTGCTGGCTCGATGGGCCGAATGACCTCTTCAGCGGTGTAGGGCTCTTATGATTTGCTACCATTGACGTAACACCACATTGAAGGTTGGCTGCTGTGGTGTCGGAGAAATGGAGTACAGCAAATCCCATCTCGTAAATAAGAAGGGGAGCGAGACACACAAAATCCTCTTCCTGATTGGATGGGTGCAAGAGAAATGGACAGTGTCAAAGAAACTGGAAGCAATAAGATAATTCCCTGTGTACATCCTGCAGCTCGTTAATTTGGTATTATTTGCTATCACAGACGCTAATCTGATCATTGTTCTTCTGTCTGGCCACTGTCGCCAGAGTAAATATCATTGTTTAATCACGGCAAACGGACCTAAATGATCTATTTAATATTAATGTAAACCAGTGTCTCTTCAATAAATTAGGCTTTGCCCAATTTCTCCCTCAAGCGATTGCCCTAGATAAGTATAAGGTGGGGAATGCTCTTTAAAAATTCTCAGTCCTAGGGGACTGCAGTTACCATTTAGCTGGGATGTTTTACTGATCAATTGTATCGATCCACCTGACCACCTAAGTTTAAAGCTTATTTATTAGTGTCGCAAGTAAGCTTACATTAACACTGCAATGAAGTTACTGTGAAAATGCCCCAGTCACCACACTCTGGCACCTGTTTGGGTTACACTGAGGGAGAATTTAGCACGGCCAATGCACCCTAACCAGCACGTCTTTTGGACTGTGGGAGGAAACAGGAGCACCCAGAAGGAAACCCACGTGGACACGGGGGGAATGTGCAAACTCCGCACAGACAGTGACCCAAGCCGGGAATTGAACCCGGGTCCCTGGCGCTGTGAGGCAGCAGTGCTAACCCACTGTGCCACCGTGCTGCAAGAACTTTTAAATGTTTCAATAGGAGCAACACTCAGTCTTTTAAACTTCAATGAGTATAAACCCAACTGTGCCACCGTGCACCATGATGTAGCAGAACATTCAATCTGCTCGCATTTCAGCAGAGGATTACCATCAGGAGGCTGGTCTGTTGCAGCAAGCTTCAGACTGGGTGGCAGGGCGGCACAGTGGTTAGCACTGCTGCCTCACAGTGCCAGGGACCCGGGTTCGATTCCAGGTTTGGATCACCGTCTGTGTGGATTCTCCCCGTGTCTGCGTGGATTTCCTCCGGGTGCTCCAGTTTCCTCTCACAGTCCAAAAGATGTGCGGGTTAGGCAGATTGACCATGCTAAATTACCCCTTAGTGTCAGGGATATTAGCAGGGTAAATATTTGGGGTTGCAGGGACAAAGCCTGAGTTGTTGTCAGTGCAGACTCAATGGGCCGAATGGACTCCTTCTGTACTGTTACGGATGCTATGATTCTAATTAAAACGTGACTATCGGTATGACATAATGTGGAGATGCCGGCATTGGACTGGGGGTAAACACAAAAAGAAGTCTCACAACACCAGATTAAAGTCCACAGGTTTATTTGATAGGAAACCATAAGCTTTCGGAATGCTGTTCTTTCACACACCTGACGAAGGAACAGTGTTCGGAAAGCTTGCGGGTTTACATACAAATAAACTTGTTGGACTTTGACCTGGTGTTGTGGTATGACATAACACACCTCTTTCACTTTAATTGAGGGCAGCAAGAGGTTTATACATATAACAGCTGCCTTGGTTGGCCTCAGGATTTCACTGTGTCGGTAAGAATCATCAGGGACAGACATCCCATCATTGCATTGCTAAAAGGGCCTCTCGAGAAAGATTATTTCACTTAGCACTTTATCGTCCTTTATAATAAGTGGTAAAGTGACTCAGGCATTGAGAGTGCTGCAGCCGGCAACCAGCCAGCCCATGTTGCTTTGGCACCCTCTACCAACACCCCCGCACCCCCACCTCACTCCCCTTCACCTCACTAGGGGCACAAGTTATCCTTTGACACTCTTCACCTTTGTTCTGCCATTTACACGTTCTCATCTCTTTATGAGCGCTATTAGCACCATTCCCAACCTTTATCATCACCATTCATATTTCCGTTTGTCCTTTTGTCCATTACATCAATTACCATCCCCCCCCCCCCCCCGCGCCACAGTCTAAATCTCGTCCTGTTTTCTTCATCATTAGCTCTGACTAAGGGTTATCTAGAACAAAGAACAAAGAACAACACAGCACGGGAAACAGGCCCTTCGGCCCAACGAGCCCGCGCCGCCGTCCCATGGTCAGTGACCTATTCATGATTTTAGTCTACGCCTAATGTGTGAGGATCAGGGAGGTCCAATATAGGGACAATTTGTTACCCAATCAATCAGCCTAAAAGCACATTTTTGGGATGTGGGAAGAAACCGGAGCACCCGGAGGAAACCCACGCAGACACGGGGAGAACGCGCAAACTCTAGACTCAAAACATTGGCTCTGTCTGCAGAAGCTGTTTTGATTTTCCAGCATTTTCTGTTTTTGTTACAGATTCCAGCACCCGCAGTATTTTGCTTTTGACTTTAGCATTTTGTCTGTTTATTCTTAGCTACCCCTCAAATAGAAACATGGGTTAGGGGGGTTGGGAGGGGGTTTCGAACTTGACGCAGCTCCAACTTGGTGCCTCCTTCCCCTCGACAGTTTTTGAACAAACCTCTTATTCCGTCCTTTGTAATTCTGTCTGATTGCTGTGGGGTAAAACCCAGGGTGTGTGGGTTGTAGCAGGAGAGGAATGTATGGAAAGGGTTAAACGGTATTGTAGTATCCACAGTCACTGCAGGCAGACAGGACAAAGTACAAATAACTTTATCTTGGATGGTACTAAAACAGTCACACTCCAGGTGGTATCACTCCAAAGTTATAGCAATCACGTGACAATTGATATCAGTTATCAAGGCTCCAAAAGATCCATTGTGCCTCTGAAAATTTAATCAAATATCCAGGAGATGGGACAATTAACACCCCATTGAAATTAGATGGACAAGCTTTGATATTGCAAGCAGGTAAACAGGAGATGTCCAGATTCAAGCTGAAGCACCCAAGACAATTGAACCATATAATGTAATCATAAACAAAACTGCAACCAATTCAAAGTAAAGATATGATGACCAGTTGTAAATGTAACGTAAAGAAAGGAGGTATAAGAATCTGTAAGATCCAATGCTTAGTGGAGTAGCTGAGAAATAAGCTGTGGTTGCAGCCATGGGTTCTGCTCTCCGTCACGCATGTTGAACAATTCCATTTTTGTTGACGTTCTTGGAAAATGCAGTTGGTTCATTCCCTCCTCTGGTGGTTTTCAAATTCAACAGAAGCCTTTCATCAACCACTTTCTCAAAGAAACATTCTGGAGAAGCGGATGAAACGTGTCACCCGGCGTTGACTCATATCAATAAAAATCTTTGAAAGAAATCAAGGAGGTTTTCCCAAACAAGATCACCTTCTTGCACAGTGTGTGCTGGCCCATTTCCTATTAGCTTACTATAACACACCGACTCCTCCAGTTACCCTTTGCAGAGAATCAATATGTGCAAGAACATTCTCCCTCAACGAGTGATAAATGTTTGCAGTAATTTGCCAAGATTGAACACTCGAAACAAAAGCATTTCTGATAATGGAGCAGAATTGGAAATTTTGCAGGGGATACGGAACTCGGCAATGTGTTAAACTGTGATGCCGACAGTTACAGACAGAGAGACTGCATGACTTTGGGACTTCTCAAAGCTGCCTTGCAACAAATGAATTATTTTTGAAGCTAAACCCCTCTGGCAACGTAGGTAATATGGCAAGACAGAAAGTAGTTAAGGCCAAAGCGTTGTGTGATTTCAAGAAGAAATTAGATATAGCTCTTGGGGCTAAAGGGATCGAGGGATATGGGGGGGATAGAGTCATAGAGATTTACAGCACGGACACAGGCCCTTCGGCCCAACTTGTACATGCTGCCCTTTGTTTTAAACCCCTAAGTTAGTCCCAATTGTCCACATTTGTCCCATATCCCTCTATACCCACCTTACCCATGTAACTGTCTAAACGCTTTTTAAAAGACAAAATTGTACCCGCCTCTACTACTGCATCTCGCAACTCATTCCAGACACTCACCACCCTCGTGGGGTCAGGGTATTGAGCATGGTGGCACGGCGGCACAGTGGTTACTCTGCTGCGTGACAGTGCTAGGGCCCCGGGTTCAATTCCGGCCTCGGGTCGCTGTCTGTGTGGAGTCTGCATGTGTCCCCCGTCCCCCCGTCCCCCCCCGTTCCCCCCCCCGTCCCCCCCCCTGCCGGTGGGTTTCCTCTGGGTGCTCTGGTTTCCTCCCACAGTCCTAAAATGTGCGGGTTAGGTTGACTGGCCATGCTAAATTGGCCCTTAGTGTTAGGGGAATTAGCAGGGTTAATGTGTTAGGGTTACGGGGATAGGGCCTGGGTGGGATTGATGTCGGCGCAGGCTTGGGGGGGGGGGGGCAGCGTAGGGATCAGCCACGATCAAAATGAAAGGTGGAGTAGGCTCGAAGGGCCGAAGGGTCTACGCCTGCTTCTAGTTTCTGTGTAACTGGTTTACGCACAGTAAGATCCCACAAACAGCAATGTGAAAATGCGCGGACTCTGCTTACTTATTTGTGAAAGGGAGGATAAATATTGATCAGAGCACCTGCTTTCAGGTGCCAGACAGTATTTCTAACAGTGCAGCACTCTCTCAGCATTGCACTGTCGTGTCAACCTGTGGTTATTGTGCTCAGCTGATGGAATTAAGCGCGCAGCTACAGCAGGCAATAAAGAAGGAAAATGGTATGTTGGCCTTAATAGCGGGGGGATTTGAGTGCAGGGATAGCGAGGGGATTTGCTGCAATTGTACAGGGCGTTGGTGAGGCCACACCTGGAGTATTGTGTGTGACAGTTTTGGTCTCCTTATCTGAGGAAGGATGTCCTTGCTATAGAGGGAGTACAGTGAGGGTTTACCAGGCTGATTCCTGGGATGGCTGGTCTGTCATATGAGGAGAGACTAAGTCAGTTAGGATTATATTCACTGGAGTTTAGAAGAGTGAGAGGGGAATCTCATAGAAACTTATAAAATTCTAACAGGGTTAGACAGGTAGATTTGGAATGTTCCAGATGGTGGGGGAAGTCCAGAACTAGGGGTCATAGTTTGAAGATAAGGGATGGGGCGGTTTGGTAGCACAATGGTTAGCACTGCTGCCTCACAATACCAGAGAGCTGGGTTCGATTCCCAGCTTGGGTCACTGTCTGTGTGCAGAATCTGCACATTCTCCCTGTGTCCGCGTGGGTTTCCTCCGGGTGCTCCGGTTTCCTCCCACAGTCTGAAAGATGCGCTGGTTAGGCTGCATTGACCCGGATAGGCGCTGGAGTGTGGTGACTGGGGGAATTTCACAGTAACTTCATTGCAGTATTAATGTAAGCCTTACTTGTGACCAATAAATAAACTTTACTTTTTACACGGAGAGGGGGAATTTTCTCCATCTATAGAGGATAATCAATCCCTGGCAGTGAATTTCAATGCTGTAATAGGATCTCAGAGTGCAACAGCTTCACAATCAGTGACCACGATTTCTAAATATTAACGCTCCCTTAACATTGGGTGGCACAGTGGGTTCGCGCTGCTGCCTCACAGCATCAGGGACTCGGGTTCGATTCTGCTCTCGGGTCACTGTCTGTGTGGAGTCTGCACGTTCTCCCCGTGTCTGCATGGGTTTCCTCCGGGTGCTCCAGTTTTCTCCCACAGTCCAAAGATGTGCGGGTTAGGTTGATTGGCCGTGCTAAATTGACCTTAATGTAGGGGATTAGCAGGGTAAAATGAGGGTTACAGGAATAGAGCCTGGTTGGGATTATGGTTAGTACAGACTTGATGGGCCAAATGGCCTCCTTCTGTACTGTAGGGATTCAAATAGAATCAATTCATAGAATCCCTACAGTACAGAAGGAGGTATCACAGCTTGGTATGGGCTCCTGCTCTGCCCAAGATCGCAAGGAACTACAGAAGGTTGTGAATGTAGCCCAATCCATCACACAAACCAGCCTCCCATCCATTGACTCTGTCTACACTTCCCGCTGTCTCGGCAAAGCAGCCAGCATAATTACGGACCCCACACCCCACTCCAGACATTCTCTCTTCCACCTTCTTCTGTCGGGAAAAAGATGCAAAAGTCTGAGATCACGTACCAACCGACTCAAGAACAGCTTCTTCCCTGCTGCTGTCAGACTTTTGAATGGACCTACCTCGCATTAAGTTGATCTTTCTCTACACCCTCGCTGTGGCTGTAACACTACATTCTGCACCCTCTCCTTTCCTTCTCTACGAACAGCATGCTTTGTCTGTATAGCGCGCAAGAAACAATACTTTTCATTTATACTAATACATGTGACAATAATAAATCAAAATCAGAATCAAACTCCTTTAGTCAATCATGAATCCTCCCATTTCCTAGCTTTAGGGAACCTCATTCCTTCACCTTTTGGCATAATCATCATTACGCTGGATACACACAGCATTAGTCTTCCCCCAGCAGCATTAAGCTTGAACCTCATCTGTCCCCTGGTCAAATGGACAGGTGGGAAGATGATGGGTGGAGTTTTACAGTCTCACCGCGATTGGGCAGGTCTGGGAAATGTAGCGGGTTGCACAGAGTGCTGTAGACTCTGGTGGGACTGGAACATCTCGCTGGTGGGTGTGGCCATCAAATTGCATTCCCTCCCCACCAGGTCACAGTTTGGAAGAAGGCCAGGTCTCCTTGCTCCGAAACATATCCTTTGGGCAACATTTCACAAATCATAGAGGCATAGAATCCCTACAATGCAGAAGGAGGCCATTTGGCCCATCTTGTCTGCACTGACCACAATCCCACCCAGGCCCTATCCTTATGACCCCACGCATTTACTCCAGCTAGTCGCCCTGAAACGAAGGGGTAATTTAGCATGGCCAATCCACCTAAGGAGGCTGGTTAGACTGGGAGCCTTTCCTCTGGAGTGTAGGAGGCTGAGGGGTGATCTTATAGAGGTCTATAAAATAATGAGGGGCACAGATCAGCTAGATAGTCAATATCTTTTCCCAAAGGTAGGGGAGTCTAAAACTAGAGGGCATAGGTTTAAGGTGAAAGGGGAGAGGTACAAAAGGGGCAATTCTTTCACACAGAGGGTGGTGAGTGTCTGGAATGAGCTGCCAGAGGTAGTAGTAGAGGCAGGTACAATTTTGCCTTTTAAAAAGCATTTAGACAGTTACATGGGTAAGATGGGTATAGAGGGATATGGGCAAAATGTGGACAATTGGGACTATCTTAGGGGTTTAAAAGAAAGGGGCGGTATGGACAAGTTGGGCTGAAGGGCCTGTTTTCATGCTGTAAAAGTCTATGATTCTAACCTGCACATCTTTGGACATTAACGGGCAATTTAGCATGGACAATCCATGTAACCAGCACATCTTTCGGACTGTGGGAGGAAACCGGAGCACCCGGAGGAAACCCACGCAGACACAGAGAGAACATGCAGACTGCACACAGACAGCGACCCGAGACCAGGAATCGAACCCAGGCCCCTGGTGCTGTGAGGCAGCAGTGCTAACCACTGTGCTACTGTGCCGCCCCGGTCTGTGGGAGCTTGCTGCGCATAAATGCGTTTGCCGCATCAGAAAGTATTTCAGCGGCCGTGAAGCACATTGTTGGCGGGGGGTGGGGGACGGGGGTGGTGCATGTCCTGATGTCGTAGGGGTGCTACATAAATGCAACAGTCCTTCTTCTCACAGGCAAAAGGTAAGCGTCTCGGCCCTCTGTTGCAACGATGCGAAGGCGAAACTGCTTTGGATGATACGAAGCTTCACCGCTCCATTTCGGCAGTGCCAGGGAGCTCTGTGAGCTTTGAATGTTGATGAGGCTTTCACACAGAGAGAGGGCATTTTCTCCATCTATAGAGAGTAATCAACCCCTAGTGGTGAATTTCAATGCTGTAATAGGATCTCAGAGTGCGACATCTTCACAATCAGTGACCACGATTTCTAAATATTAACGCATCCTTGACTTTAAATTGCAACCAGAGCTTCACTGATGTGGCCCGTTTGCTCCTGCATTTTAGGTTAACTTTTCAAAGAATTCCTGCAGTGCAGAAAGAGGCCATTCAGCCCATCAAGTCTGCACCAACTCTCCGACAGAGCGTCCCCAGCTCGATCCTGTGACCTCACATATTTTCCCCACTAATCCCCCTAACCTTGGGGCACTAAGGAGAAATTTAGTGGCACGGCAGCACAGTGGTTAGCACAGCTGCCTCACAGCACTGGGGACCCGGGTTCAATTCCCGACTCGGGTCACTGTCTGTGTGGAGTCTGCGCATTCTCCCCGTGTCTGCGTGGGTTTCTTCCGGGTGCTCCGGTTTCTTCCCACAGTCTTAGAGATGTGTTGGTTAGATGCATTGACCGTGCTAAATTCTCCCTCAGTGTACCCGAACAGGTGCCAGAGTGTGGTGGCTAGGGGATTTTCACAGTAACTTCATTGCAGTGTTAATGTAAGCCTACTAATGACGCTAATAAATAAACTTTACTTTACTTTTGGCGTGGCCAATCTATCTAACCTGCACATTTTTGTACACTAAGGGGCAATTTAGCATCTAACCTACACATCTTTGGACTGTGGGAGGAAACCGGAGCACCTGGAGGAAACCCATGCAGACACGGGGAGAACGTGCAAACTCCATATAGATAGTCACCCACCTGAGGCCAGAATTGAACCTAGGTCACTGCGCTGTGAGGCAGCAGTGCTAATCACTGTGCCACCGTGCCACCCTCAAAGGTTAGAATGCATCACTTGCTCATTTACATCGCTGTTGCATTCAGTTCCTTACGGAGTGGGGAAATCCATCTCAGATTCCCGGTCCTCAGTATGCAGTGGCCACTGCGGAAAAGCACACACTGGGTCGAGGTCAGATCTGAAAAACACATCCTCTACCGCCAAGAGATTCAAGGGCAGTATACGCGTAG
The DNA here is from genome assembly GCA_037974335.1 of Prionace glauca. Classification (NCBI taxonomy): domain Eukaryota; kingdom Metazoa; phylum Chordata; class Chondrichthyes; order Carcharhiniformes; family Carcharhinidae; genus Prionace; species Prionace glauca. The sequence goes on from CM075754.1 coordinate 18,756,558, forward strand.
AATCCCCTCCAACTTACACTTGGAGGTGTCTTGGCTGCTGTGGTTGGGTCTCAGTCCTAGAACTCTCACCCATACAGAGCTGTGGGTGCAACATTACAGGGGACAGTAGGAGGCACCTTCAACACCACCTTCTCAAAAGGCTACCCTTCACATGGACAATCAACACTAGTCTTGGCAGCAATGCAGAATCACAGAGCTGTTAACAGAGCAGGCAGAGGCTGTTTGGATTTGATTTGATTTATTATTGTCGCATGCATTAGTTTAAAGTTTAAAAATTTTAAAGTTTATTTATTAGTTACAGGTGAGGTTTACATTAACACTGCAATGAAATTCTCCTAGTTGCTACATTCCGGAGTCTGTTCGGGTCAATGTACCTAAGCAGCACATCTTACAGACCGTGGGAGGAAACCGGAGCACCCGGAGGAAACCCACGCAGACACGGGGAGAATGTGCAGACTCCACACAGACAGTGACCCGAGCCGGGAATCAAATTCAAGTTCCTGGTGCTGCGAAGCAGCAGTGCTAACCACTGTGCCACCGTGCCACCTTTATACAGATGGAAGTACACAGTGAAAAGTATTGTTTCTTGCGCGCTATACAAACAAAGCATACCATTCATAGAGAAGGAAAGGAGAGAGAGTAAAATGTAGTGTTACAGTCACAGCTAGGGTGTAGAGAAAGATCTACTTAATGTGAGGTAGGTCCATTCAAAAGTCTGACAGCAGCAGGGATGTTCTTGAGTCGGTCGGTACGGGACCTCAGACTTTTGCATCTTTTTCATGGCGGAAGAAGGTGGAAGAGAGAATGTCCAGGGTGCGTGGGAGTCCTTGATTATGCTGGGCTGCTTTGCTGAGGCAGTGGGAAGTGTAGACAGAGTCAATGGGTGGGAGGCTGGTTTGTGTGATGGATTGGGCTACACCTTGCAGTCTCGGTCAGAGCAGGAGCCCATACCAAGCTGTGATACAACCAGAAAGAATGCTTTCTACGGTGCATCTGTAAAAGTTGCTGAGAGTCAAAGCTGACATGCCAAATTTCCTCAGTCTTCTGGGAAAGTAGAGGTGGGGCTTTCTTAACTATAGTGTCATCATGGGGAGACCAGGACAGATTGTTGGTGATCTGGACACCTAAAAACTTGAAGCTCTCCACCCTTTCTACTTAGTCCCCGTTGATTTAGACAGGGATATGTTCTTCACTATGTTTCCTGAGGTCGATGGCTATCTCTTATCCATTGTGTGAGCACCAGATCTCCAAATGAAGTGTCTCACTGAGTGCTAGATTCTGGCTATCTCCCATAACCCTGTATGTTCTCCACTCCCAGATAACAGTCTAATTCCTTTATGAGTGCCTTGATTGAACCTGGCTCCACTGCACTCCCAGGCAACACATTTCAGATCCTCACTTGGAAAGAGTGTGAAATAGCTTCTCCTTGAATCCCTTTTGCCTTTTTCACTTATTATTTTAAATTGATGCCCTCTCATTCTCGGTGCTTCCACCAATAGGAACAATTTCTCCTTATCTGCTCTGCACAGACCTCCTCATGGTTTTGAATACATCTAGTGAAGCTCTGTCTGACATTCCCTCCTCTTAGGCAAACTGTTCCAAATTCTGTATTTTGTCTTCATTACTGAAGTTCCTCACCCTGCAACCATTCTGGTTCCACTGCATACCCACTGATGGTGGTACAGTGGTTAGCTCTCCTGACTCACAGCGCCAGGGCCCTAAGGCCAATTCCTGGCTTGGGTCACTGTCTGTGTGGAGTCTGCACATTCTCCCCGTGTCTGCGTGGGTTTCCTCTGGGTGTTCTGGTTTCCTCCCACAGTTCAAAGATGTGCAGGCAGGGTGCATTGGCCAAGCTAAATTGCCCCTTAGTTAAAGTTTATTGAATACCTGCAGTGCAGAAGAGGCCATTTGGCCCATTGAGTCAGCACCTTAATGTTACGAGTATGCTTACATTAACACTGCAATGAAGCTACTGCGAAAGTCCCATAGCCGCCACATTCCTGTTCAGGTACACCGAGGCAGAATTGAGCATGGCCAATGCACCTTACCAGCACGCCTTTCGGACTGTGGGACAAAACCGGAGCACCCGGAAGAAACCCACGCAGACATGGGGAGCATGTGCAGACTCCACACAGACAGTCACCCAAGATTGGAATCAAGCTCAGGTCCCTGGTATTGTGAGGCAACAGTGCTAACCATTGTGCCACCATGCTGCAGATTGGCCGTGCTAAATTGCACTTTGGTGTACAAAGATGTGCGGATTAGATGGATTGGCTATGCTAAATTCCCTATAGTGTCCAAAGATGTGCAAGATAGGTAGAATGACCATACTAAATTGCCCTATAGTGTCCAAAGATGTGCAGGTTAGGTGGATTGGCCATGCTAAATTGCCCCTTAGTGTCCAAAGATGTGCAGGTTAGGTGGATTGGCTATGCTAAATTGTCCCTATAGTGTCCAAAGATGTGCAGGTTAGGTGGATTGGCCATGCTAAATTGCCCCTTAGTGTCCAAAGATGTGCAGGTTAGGTGGATTGGCCATGCTAAATTGCCCTACAGTGTCCAAAGATGTGTAGGTTGGATGGATGAATGGGGTGGATACATGAGGTTATGGAGATAGGATTGGGGTAATCCAGGGTCCTATGATTCTAATAATCTTTTCTGCACCCCGCTCTCTCCTAAATCCTTCACCGTGCTCTCCCCAAAGTTGGGGGTGGGGGGGGCGCCCACAGCTGGAAGCAATGCCCCACATCCCATGAGATAAATATCTTAAAAGGGGAGGGGTGGGGTGAAGGTGGAATAGCCAAGGTGGAATAGCCTAACACTTGGGGAGGGAGAGAGGGGGTGGCGGGGGTGGGGGGAGGGAATGGAGCTGGGAGCAGATCATACAAAGCCCAAACTTGTGTTTGGTTGTAAGGTTGCCCCTTCCAGTTGGAGGCAGGGATGCTGCCAGGATTGTGTGTCTGTGACGCCACCACTGCAGTATCTTATCGGTGATATTATTTGCAGTGGATACCTGAACAATACGAGGACCAGCCATTAGCCATCTGAACCCCACTCAAATGCCTGCCGGCCCCCCCCACCTCCCTCCCTCCCCTCCCTCCCCTCCCAACCCCCCCTCACAACACCTTTTGTTCCCCAAACAGAATTCACACCATTCGGGGGAAGAGAGAATTAACTTGCTTTTTGGCAAACTCAGAACATGCGCTGACACTTTTTGCAAAAAAAAAACTAAATTTAGCTTGTTTTCAATTAAAGAAAGGAAGGCTTGTCTGTATTGTAAATACGCGTTCCCCTGTAAATTGCAACTTGTGTGTGGAACAGTCGGTGTCAGTATTGGGCAAATACAGACAAGCCACTCATATCCTTAAACTCTGCAATCGCAGTAAGATTATTCTCTCTCTCTCTCTCTGTCTCTGTCTCCCTGTCTCTCTTCCCTTCCCTTCTTTTCCATCTAACGGAATTTTCTGGACTTTTTCTCTCCCCCCCCCACCCTCCTCTGGCATTTGTTACTTGTGTGTGTGTGTGTACTTGAAGAAAACGTGAAATCTATTGAAGGAACGAGCACACACACACACAACACGCTCAGAGAGATACTGCCACTAAAACTCGCCTAGGTCTGAAGATAACAGGTTAAAGAAGATATTGCTCAAAAAGCAACTGCAACAACACACCACACACACACCAAAAAAAAAATATGTTTTCGGAGTCGTTTATTCTGATGGACAGCAAGGAGCTGGTTTTGCTCCATCTCTGCACTGAATATCTCAGTTCCTGCGATTAACTGCTTACCATCGGAAGGCAAAAAAAAAAACCCACCCTTCAATGCAAAGGTAAGAGGGGAGGTGTGGAGGGAGGGGAGGGGAGGGGGGACACAACAGTCAGATTTTCTGGAGAAAGAGATCGATTGTGAAACTTTTCCATTGCAGGTGTTGTCGGTGGCACTGTTCCCGAGAGAGAGAGAGAGAGAGAGAGGGATATATTGTACCTGTCCAAGAGGGGGGGGAGAAATTATCTATTTTAAACGGAAAGGGGAATGGAGAAATAACATAATCTAGGAATTATCCAGCTCTTTTCTTTGGAAGCCCTCTCTTTGGACTGAAGTCCTTTTCCAGTTAGGCTGCCAGGGAGACTCACAATTAAAAGCTTAGTATTAATTAAACAAGGGAGGGAGGGAAGGGGGGATGTGGAAAAAACCCATCTCCTAATCCATCAGAGCGAAGATTCTTGCACACTTCGAGGGGAGATCATTCCTATATGTGTGTGTGTCCCTCTCTCTTCTCTTCCCTGACGGAGGGAATCTCATCCTCAAAGACATTAATTGGAGATGTTATGTTGTAAAATTGGTTGTTGTTGTTGTGGGGTGTGGGGGGGAGGGGGGGGGGGGGGGAGTGAAATAATAATCTCTGAAAGTGACAGTGTGTTAAAACAATTCATTATATAACTGCATCAGTGCTGGTCTGCATTAGCAGTGAAACACACATATGTATCTATATAGTTAGGATTGTGAGTTCATTTTGAAAAATTGTTACTGTGCAAAATGTGTCTCGTGTGTTTGTGTGTGTGTGTTAATTAGGATAATTTGATTAAGTTGTTTGTGTTATTGTCGTACTGGGGGGCTGCTCTTAAGAGAATTCGTACAATAATATCTGGCAAATGGTAAGCATGATCTCAGGTATGTGTATGTGTGTGTTAATAAAACCTTTTGGTTTTATTAACAGAGCTGTTTTTTGGTTCATGGCTTATGTGCCTGTCTCTCTCTCTAATCTCAAAAGCGCGGTGGGACACAGATTCGAAGTGAAGGTTTATGTGAAGCGCCCCCCCCCCCCCACCCCCCCCCACACCCCCACCCCCCCCACACCCCCCCCACACCCCCTCTTCCTCGCTGTGACTCCCCAGAGGGACCCTGAGCTCATGCCTTTCTCTCCCTCAGCGGACCATCCATCTCTCTGTCACTGAAATCTAGTCTACCCCCGCGCCTCCCCACTCCACCACTCACCAACAAATATCAGCATGATGATGGGGAGGAGGGAGAGATAAAATTCTTCTATCTTTCCCTATGAAATGGTTCATTTTGCACATTCCCCCCTTCTCCACCCCCGAGTTTCAGGTTGCAGTCTTCTAGAAGCTTTTAAGAACATAAGAACATTTTGTGGGGGATTGGTAGGGGGGGGGGGGTGCAGTCTTGTTCTGGAGGAAGGGTGCACACTTGGGGGGGGGGGGGGGGGGTGGTGGTTTGTGTGGGTGGGGCCGGACAAAGTCTTAGGGTGACGGTTAATCCTAAACTGGGCGTTCCGGCTTCGAAACCCCACGACGGAAGGACAGGAGAGGCAATCTGGCGAGGGGTAGGGTGAGGAATGATTGTTGGGGGGGAGGGGGTGGAGGGTGGGGGGTAGTACTGCATCCAAAATAGACACCGCACAGAGGTGTGCACCGAGAGACTGGAAGCAGCCAGATGGACGGGGGGGGGGGGGGGGGGATGATGGAAGGATGAATTAGATGGGCTGAGTGGCCTGTGAAGGCTGGCACCCCTCTTTTTAAATGTACGGGACGAGGGGGGGCTCAGTAATTGATTCCAGATGTAGCCGTCTGGTGAAAAGTCGCTTCGGATTTCCTGATGGTGGGGAGGAGGGGGAATCCAGAACCGGGGGTTATAGTTCGAGGAGAAGGAGTAAACCTTGGAGAACTGAGGTGAGGAGAACTTTCTTTACCCGGAAGGTGGTGGTTTTCACTCCCACAGAGAGGCCAAAACGTTGTGTGATTTCAAGGAGGAATTAGATGTACCTCTTGGGGCTATAGGGGTCGAGGGATATGGGAGGGAAGGGGGGATCAGGATATAGAATTCGATAATCAAAATGAACGGTGGAGCAGGCTCGAAGGGCCAAATGGCCTCCTCCTGCTTCTAGTTTCTATCGGTGGGATTTTGTGGCTTTGCTCGAGTGAGAGACTTTTCCATCGTCCGCCCCGCGCCCTTTCCAATTCCGTGGTGGGCGAGACGGCAGAATTCCGGCCTCGCTGGGGTCTTTTAAAAGACTTCTGGATGAGTATATGGGGTTTAATGGGATTGGGGGTTATAGATAGGTCTATAGATTGGTGGGGTTGATGCGATCGGCGCAACTCGAGGGCCGAAGGGCCTGTTTGTGCTGTAATGTTCTATGTTCTACATTTCACTGATTTAACATCTTACGCTCTGGTTATCATTTAGTTTACGTATTAACTCATGCTTTCGAAAAGTCAGAGGTGAATAATGTACGCACTGGTTGGGGGTGGGGGGCAACAGTTTGACTATTTGAATATGATGTGGGAGAGGGGGAACGGCTTGTGTGTGTGTTTGGGGGGTTGGGGGGGGGGGGGTGTGGAGTTTATGATCCTGTCACCTCCCTGGCCTCTTGCTTCTTGTGTGATGGGTGAGGTGGACCCGGTACTCTGGGATCTGAGCGGGTTTCGGATAATGTGAGCAGGTACAGTAGAGGGTCAGCCAGGATGTTACTGAATGGCAGACTAGTCTCGAAGGGCTGAATGGCCCCATTCCTGCTCCTGTTCCTCAGTGCAATACACAGTCGAATTTTGCAACACCGCAGTGTCAGTATTAGTGGCCCCGGCGGAAACTTCCCTCTGTTGGGAATTTGAGTTCATGCCAGCTGGGGTTTAGATGTGCAAAGTGCCCCGACTGCGCTATCATCTTTACTACAACCCTTGGTGCCATCACCATTGAGTGTGCCAACCACAGCAGCTCCATAATCATTAGCACAGTAGCTGCTTGATCAGCACCACATCTATCACCCTCAACATCCACTCCCTCCATCACTGATACACAGTGGCAGCAGTGTGTCCCATCTAGAAGATGCACTGTAGCATGTCTCTGAGGCTCCTTCAGCAGCACCTTCCAAACCCACCACTGTCTAGGAGGAGAAGGGCTGCAGAGGTTTGGGAACACTACCAACTCCAAGTCGCTCACCTTGGAAATATATCCTCCAGACTAAAACACAAGATGAGCTGGAGCTTGGTGACTCCTTGCGCACTGTCCCCAATATATTCTCTAACTCTATCTTTTATCTTGTCCTGTACTTTTAAAACTGTACCCTAACTATTTAAAATTCTCTAACAAAACCCAAATTCAATCCCTTCCCTGCTGCCATCAGGCTTTTGAATGGACCTACCTCATATTAAGTCAATCTTTCTTTACACTCTAGAATCCTACAGTGCAGAAGGAAGCCCCATTGAGTCTGCACCATCAACCATCACTCCCCAAGCCGTAACCCCACACATTTATCCTGCTAATCCCTCTAATTTGCACATCCCGGGACACTAAGGGGCAATTTAGCATGGCCAACGCGCCTAACCCGCACATCTCTGGACTGTGGGAGGAAACCGGAGCACCCGGAGGAAACCCACGCAGACACGGGGAGAACGTGCAAACTCCACCCAGGCAGTGACCCGAGGTGGGAATCGAGCCCGGGTCCCTGGCGCTGTGAGGCAGCAAAGCTACCTCATTGTGCCACCGTGCCGTCCCGCGACACTACATGCTGCGCCCGCTCCCTTCCTGCTCTATGAACGGTATGCTTTGTGTGCAAGAAACAATACTCTGCGCAGTTTTCCCAGTAACGTGTGACAATAATAAATCAAATCAAAGGGTCAAAATCCCGAGAGCTCCCTCCCTAACAGCGGTGTGGGTGTACCTGCACCACAGGGACTGCAGCGATTCAAGAAGGCAGCTCACCACCACCTTCCCAAGGGGCATGGGCGGTAAAGGCTGCTCCCAGCCGACATCCTGCGGAAGAATTTAAAAATAATCGTCATCGCTGTTCTTTGCAAACTGCAAAAGAGTTTTTCCATCTTGAGTTGTCTTTCTGTATTTATTTTTCAAATTCTCTGCGCTCTTTCTCAGGATGCTGGGGAAGTGGGGAGGGGGTGGGGGGGGGGGGTGATGGGTGAAGGGGCAGTTTGCTTATTGCCAGGTTTTTTTTTTCCCCCAACCGCCCCTCCAGCCGTAGACTGTCAGCGTGCTGCGGTTCGGAACATAAATGGCATTGCGACGGACTGGCCCTGGCACTGCTTCACCCTCCCCACTGCAGACCTCCCCCCCCATCCGCCCCAGAAACTCAAGGGTCTCAGAGCTGCCCTCACACAGGTTCTGAAGGCAGAACCTCCGACTGCTAATCCCAAAGTTAGAACATAGAACATAGAACCCTACAGTGCAGAAACAGGCCCTTCGGCCCATCGAGTCTGCACCGAACACAATCCCACCCAGACCCTATCCCCATATCCCTACACATTTTACCTGCTAATCCCTCTAACCTACACAACCCAGGACACTAAGGGGCAATTTTAGCATAGCCAATGAACTTAACCCGCACATCTTTGGACTGTGGGAGGAATCCGGAGCACCCGGAGAAAACCCACGCAGACACGAGAAGGGATTAAGGGTTATGGGGAGAGGGCGGGAAGGTGGAGCTGAGTCACGACAGATCAGCCATGATCTTATTGAATGGCGGGGCAGGCTCGAAGGGCCAGATGGCCTACTCCTGCTCCTATTTCTTATGTTCTTATGTTCTTATAAACCGGAGCACCCGGAGAAAACCCACGCAGACACGAGGAGAATGTGCAAACTCCACGCAGGCAGTGACCCGAGCCGGGAATCGAACCCAGGACCCTGGAGCTGTGAAGCAGCAGTGCTAACCCACTGTGCTACCGTGTTCCAACGCAGCTGCTGATGTCTCCTTGTAGCTGTTCATATGGCTGGCTGTGTGAGGTCCTTGTAATTACTGCGTGATTACCACAGTGAGTCAGGAGGTAGTAGCCAGATATAGTTGCCTCCCAGTCTGAGCTGTGTAACAGCTCATCAGTCAGTGAGATTCTTTAGCGATGCTGATGTCTGTAGCTGTGTCAGTTACAGCGAGCTCACGAAAGAATATGTCAGCCTGAAACCTTCTTCCTCACATCTCATCTCCCTCCTGCCCTGTCAACCCTTTTGATCCAAAGCTTCGCTTTAGAGCCATTCTCGTATCAGCGCAGATGGAGTCCGTTGGAACTCAGGCCGACTCTCGGAGAATGACCCAGTCCATTCTCTTCATTCCCGAACCGCTGCAGAAGAGGCCCTTCAGCCCATCAAGTCTGCATCAACAGCCCAGAAACACCTGAATTTTCATCTTTTTTACAGTCATTCGTGGGACACGGGCTTCGCTGGGCTGGGCCAGCGTTTTTTGCCCATCCCTAATTGCCCCTTGGAGGGCAGCTAAGAGTCAACCGTGTTGTTGTGGCTCTGGAGTCACATGTAGGCCAGACCGGGTAAGGACGGCAGATTTCCTTCCCCCAAAGGACTTCCCTCATGAATCAGATGGGTTTTTCCCGACATTTGACAATGGTTTCATGGTCATCAGTAGATTCTTAATCCAGGTGTTTTTTATTGAATTCAAATGCCACCACCTACTGTGGTGGGATTCGAACCCAAGTTCCCAGAGCATTAGCTGAGTTTCTGGCTTAAGAGTCTGGTGATAATACCACTAGGCCAAGGCCTCCCTCTAGCTTTCAGTCAATCTGATCCCATCTGCCAGCACTTGGCCCAGAGCCCTGAATGTTACGATGGGCCAAGTGCTCATCCAGGTACTTCTTAAATGATGTGAGGCATTCTGCCCCCACCACCCTCCCAGGCAGCGCATTCCAGACCCTCACCACCTTCTGGGTAAAAACGTTTTCCCTCACATTCCCCCAAACCCCCTGTCCCTCACCTTGAACCTATGTCCCCCTCGTGACTGACCTTTTGAACTCTCGTTTGAAACCACTGACAATCTCCGCTTCCACCACCATCCTGTACAGTGAGTTCTCAAAACATTTTCTCCCTTCTGCTCCTGCGCTGCCTAGCTCAAAGCCGGCAGTCGATGTCCTTCCAGCACTTGTGCAATTGGCTAACGGGAGCAGTTTGTCTTTGTCTAACTTTTCTCGATCATCGAAACGTAGAAACAGAGAAGATAGGAGCAGGAGGAGGCCATTCAGCCCTTCGAGCCTGCTCCGCTGTGCATCATGATCATGGCTGATCATCCAACTCAATAACCCAATCCTGCTTTCTCCCCATAACCTTTGATCCCATTCTCCCAAGTGCTCTATCCAGCTGTCTCTTGAATACATTCAATGTTTTGGCATCAACTACTTCCTGTGGGAATGAATTCCACAGGCTCACCACTCTCTGGGTGAGGAACTGTCTCTCAACTCCGTCCTAAATGGTCTACCCCGAATCCTCAGACTGTGACCCCTGGTTCTGGATCCCCCCCACCACCATCAGGAACATCCTCCCTGCATCTACCCTGTCCAGTCCTGTTAGAATTTTATAAGTCTCTATGAGATCCTCCCCATCATTTGTCTGAACTCCAGCGAAAACAATTTTAACCTAGTCAATCTCTCCTCATACATCAGTCCTGCTATCCCCGGGATAAACAATAATAATCTTTGCACACCTCCTTCAAATCTCCTCTCAAAATCCTTTATTCTGGGGAGAACAACTTCAGCTTATCCAACCTAAATCTGTTACTCCAACAGGTGGCATGTTGGCACAGAGGTAACCACCTTGATCTACCTTGCTTTCTCTTCCTTTGACCCCTACGCAGGACATTAGTTGAGTTTTTGGATTAATGGTCCAGCGATAAAGCTACTAGGCTCTCGTAGACTCATTGAGGTTTACAACGTGGAAACAGGCCCTTCGGCCCAACTTGTCCAATCTGCTCTTTTTTTAACCCCTAAGCTAGTCCCAATTCCCTGCATTTGGTCCATATCCCTCTATACCCATTTTACCCAGGTAACTGTCTAAATGCTTTTTAAAGGACAAAATTGTATCCGCCTCTACTACTACCTCTGGCAGCTCGTTCCAAACACTCAGCACCCTCTGTGTGAAAAATAATGCCCCTCTGGACACTTATACCTCTCTCCTTCCACCTTAAACCTATGCCTTCTAGTTTTAGACTCCCCTACCTTTGGGAAAAGATATTGACTATCCAGCTGATCTGTGTCCCTCATTATTTTATAGACCTTTATAAGATTACCCCTCAGCCTCCTACACTCCAGAGGAAAAAGTCCCAGTCTACCCAGCCTCTCCTTGTAACTCAAACCATCAAGTCCCGGTAGCATCCTAGTAAATCTATTCTGCACTCTTTCTAGTTTAATAATATCCTTTCTATAATAGGGTGACCAGAACTGTACACAGTATTCCAAGTGTGGCCTTACCAATGTCTTGTACAACTTCAACAAGACGTCCCAACTCCTGTATTCAATGTTCTGACCAATGAAACCAAGCATGCCAAATGCCTTCTTCGCCACCATTGCCCCCCCCCAACTTTTTGCTATCCGTTTGTCTGATGGAATGTGCTTTGTGCCAAGGGGGTCAACTCTGTTTTCGACATCACCTGGAATGGCTTAGGTGCCCCAGCCGTCCGTCAAGCACAAGATGCTGAAGCAAACACACTGAAGGATTCACTGGCCTCCATTTCCCTCTTTGTGGCCACCGAGCTTCCCATTTCCGCTCAACTTAATCATAGAATCTCTACAGTGCATAAGGAGGCCATTCGGCCCATCAAGTCTGGACTGACCACAAACCCTATCCCCGTAACCATCATTTACCGTGCTCATCCCACTGTGCTGCCCGAGTAGAGTTTATCCATTCATCACAAGTAAGCTTACATTAACAGTACAGTGAAGTTATTGTGAAAATCTCCTTGTCGCCATGCTCTGCTCAACTTAATTATAGAACCATAAAATCCCTACAATGCAGAAAGTGGTCATTTGGCCCATCGAGACCATACTCCCCACCCAGGTCCTATTCTTGTAACCCCACATGTTTACCCTGCTAACCCCCCCGACACTAGAGGCAATTTAGCACGGCCAATCACCCTAACTCGCACATCTTTGGAGTCTGGGAGGAAACTGGAGCGCCCGGAGGAAACCCACGCACTCACGGGGAGAAACTCCGCACAGACAGTGACCCAAGGCCGGGAATCGAACCAGGGTCCCTGGCTCTGTGAGGCAGCAGCGCTAACCACTGTGCTGCCCAATGCCTCTTCAGACAGCCAATCCCCATTGACCATATCCTATCTTCCAGTTGGGAAGTAGGTGTTGAGGGGCGTTGGGGGCGGGGGTTGGGGGAAGGGGAAGGGCGGTTTGGGCGATGTTGGGGACTGGTGAGATGCTGGGGGATGGGGTGGGATATCAGGGGGTTGTTGGAGGTGGGATGGGGGTTTGGTAGGACCTGGTGGGGTGTTGTGTGTGTGTGGTGGAAGGGGGGGGGGTGCTCAGAGGAGGGGTACATAGAATCATGGGCGCAGGGAGGATAGTTGCCGAACCAGACTATAAAACAGAGCAATGCGAATGGTGGACTCAGAAACTACACCACAATTTTCAGCTCATTTACCCTGGGAGCTGCCACATTCTCCAGGGACATTCCCATATTCCCAGGCTGGGGATTTATCCGTGTGTTAACCCTCCCTCATCCTGTCTCTCCTCTCAGTCGTAAGGTCACTCCCTTCAGCTTCTCCTTTGTGAGACAGAGGAAATAATTGGGAAAAAAATAACATTCCCACTTTCCTTGTCCCTGCCCATTCTCCTCCCCGCCAGGACACACTCCCCATCTCGGGATAGAAAAGATCAAAATGAGCACTTGGCAAATTACAGCGACCATAGAATCCCTACGGTGCAGTCAGAGGCCATTCGGCCCATCAAGCCTGAACTGACCACAATCCCACCGAGGCCTTATCACCGTAACCCGATATACTTACCCCACTATTTCCTCTAACCCATGCATTCCGGGACACTAAGGGGCAATTTAGCATGGCCAATCCACCTAAACCTGCACATCTTTGGACACTAAGGGGCAATTTATCACGGCCAATCCACCTAACCTGCGCATCTTTGGACACTAAGGGGCAATTTAGCATAGCCAATCCACCCTAACCTGCACATCTTTGGACACTAAGGGGCAATTTATCACGGCCAATCCACCTAACCTACACATCTTTGGACACTAAGGGGCAATTTAGCATGGCCAATCCACCTAACCTGCACATCTTTGAACACTAAGGGGCAATTTAGCATGGCCAATCCACCTAAACCGCACATCTTTGGACACTAAGGGGCAATTTATCATGGTCAATCCACCTAACCCGCACATCTTTGGACACTAAGGGACAATTTAGCATGGCCAATCCACCTAACCTACACATCTTTGGACACTAAGGGGCAATTTAGCATGGCTTAATCCCCCTAACCTGCACATCTTTGGACACTAAGGGGCAATTTAGCATGGCCAATCCACCTAACCTGCCCATCGTCGGGTCAATTCAAAGGAATAAGATTGAGAAATGTGGGAAACAGCAGTCTGGAGTCTTTGGCTTTAGTACATCCAGTCAGTCGCCTGTTGGTATAAAGGAGTTCTGTTCCGAGATGCAGTCATATTTAAATATTGCAAGCTGTTCAATGTTGACACCCAGCTGGGCTTGACCTCTGCCGATCCCTTCCATCTGAGTGCAGGATTTTGCTTTGCTGAGACAAGGCTGAAAAAGAGAGATTTCCATTATAATGTTTGAATTTGTTCAAAAAAATAAACTGATGTTTATTTTCAGGGAAAAGTCAACAACTTGTATTTACGTAGCGCCTTTGCTGTCGTGGGACATAGAATCATCGAATCCCTACTGTGCAAAAGAGGCCATTCAGCCCTTCGGGTCTACACTGACTCTCTGGCACAGTATCTCATCCAGGCTCTCTCCCCTGCCCTTTCCCCATAAACCCACACAATTTACCATGGCCAATCCACCTAACCTACCATGTGGGTGGCACGGTGGTACAGTGGTTTAGCAACTGCTGCCTCACAGCGCCAGGGACCCGGATTTGATTCCTGGTTTGGGTCACCGTCTGTGAGAAATTTGCACCTTCTCCCCGTGTCTGCGCGGGTTTCCTCCGGGTGGTCTAATTTCCTCTCACAGTCCAAAAGATGTGCAGGTTAGGTGCATTGGCCGTGCTAAATTGCCCCTCAGTGTCAGGTAGACTAGCTAGGGTAAATGCATGGGTTTATAGGGATAGGGCCTGGGTAGAATTGTAGTCGGTGCAAACTCGATGGGCTGAATGGCCTCCTTCTGCACTGTAGGGATTTTATCTTTGGACACCAGGTCCAATTTAGCATGGCCAATCTGCATAGCCTACAAATTTTTGGATACTAAGGAATAGTTTAGCACGACCAATGCACCTAACCTGTACATCTTTGGGCACTAAGGGGCAATTTAGCCTGGCCAATCCACCTAGATTACACATGTTTGGACACGAAAGAGAGAGAGAGAGAGAGCTGGAGAGGACAAGAGAAGGATTTTTCAGAGCTAAGATGCCCAGCAACTGAAGGCACATCCTCCAGTGTCACGGCAAAGGAAACTGTGGATGCGCAAGAGACCAGGATTGAAGGATCTTGGGATTTGGGGAGGGGTGCTGCGGGGAATGGTGGTCACAGAGGTAAGAGGCCTCAGAACAATTTGGAAACGAGGGTGAGAGTTCTAAAGTCGAGGTGGAGTTAGATCACAGTGGGGGGAGAGGGGGGGGATGTCAGTCAGCGCTTGAGGGAAGGAAATCTGCTGTCCTTACTCGGTCTGGCCTACACGTGACTCCAGAGCCCCAGTGAAGTGGTTGACTTTTAACTTTCCTTAGTTTGATTTGATTTGATTTATTATTTTCCTATGTATTAACATACAGTGAAAAGTATTGTTTTTGGTGCGCTATACAGACAAAGCATACTGTTCATAGAGAAGGAAAGGAGAGGGTGCGGAATGTAGTGTTACAGTCACAGCGAGGGTGTAGAGAAAGATCGACTGAATACGAGGTGGGTCCATTCAAAAGTTTGACGGCAGCAGGGAAGAAGCTGTTCTTGAGTCGTCGGTACGGGACCTCAGACTTTTGTATCATTTTCCCGACAGAAAAAGGTGGAAGAGAGAATGTCCGGGGTGCGTGGGGTCCTTAATTATGCTGGCTGCTTTGCCGAGGCAGCAGGAAGTGTAGACAGAGTCAATGGATGGGAGGCTGGTTTGCCTGATGGACTGGGCTACATTCACAACCCTTTGTAGTTCCATGCGGTCTTGGGCAGAGCAGGAGCCCCATACCAACCAGAAAGAACATAGAACATTAGAACATAGAACATTACAGCGCAGAACAGGCCCTTCGGCCCACGATGTTGCGCCGACCAGTTGCAAAACAATGACCCACTAGCCTAAACCAATCCCTTTTACAGATGCACCATAGAATGCTTTCTATGGTGCATCTGCAAAAGTTGGTGAGAGTTGTAGTGGACACGCCAAATTTCCTTAATTGCCCCTGAATTTCCAGTTAAAGGGCAATTAAGAATGGGCAATAAATGTGTTGCATTTCCATGGATGGAATACCTTAAAGATAGAGGAGAAAGGGGAGGAGGGTTTAAGATGGAGGAGAAAGGCAAAAATCTAAAGATGTCAAACTCGACACTCGTTACGAGGGCTCAATGTCCCCACTCGGAAGGTGAGATGCTTCCCTCCTGCTTGCATTCGGTTTCACTGGAGCATTGTAGCAGGCCAGGAATGGACATGTGGGCGTGAGAGCAAGGAGCTGAATTATAGTACATGCATTATTATTTGTTTAAAATCATATTATTTCACGTTGAATTTCTGTAACAGCATCTAAGCCCAGGCTCACTACACTGGGGACATGGTTTGCCTCACGCAGCTCTGTGTAGAAACTTGATTAAACCACCCCTCAAGTGCAGGGAGCCGGAGAAAAGGACATTGTTCCAACTCACCAATCGATTAATTGATTTATTATTGCCGCGTGCAATGGAAAGTATTGTTCTTTGCATGCTATACAGACAAAGCACGCTGTTCAATTCCCCGATGGGCAGCTGGCAAGTTCCATGAAAGGTGGTGCCCGTTTTAGGGCGGCGCATTGGCACAGTGGGTTAGCGCTGCTGCCTCACAGCGCCAGGGACCCCGGTTCGATTCCCGGCTCGGGTCACTGTCTGTGTGGAGGCTGCACATTCTCCCCGTGTCTGCGTGGGTGTTCCTCCGGGTGCTCCGGGTTTCCTCCCACAGTCCAAAGATGTGCTGGTTAGGGTGGATTGGTCATATTAAATTGCCCCTTAGTGTCAGGGGGACTGCTTAGGGTAAATGTATGGGTTACAGGGATAGGGCCTAGGTGGGATTGCAGATTCGATGGACCAAACAGACCTTCTGCAGTGTGGGGACTCTCTGTCCAATGTGAGGAAAGGAGAGGATGTGGAATCTGGTGTTACAGTCATAGCTAAAGCTAAATTAAAGTTAAAATTCATTTAATATTCACAAATAGGCTTACATTAACACTGCAACGAAGTTACTGTGAAAATGCCCTAGCCGCCACACTCTGGCACCTGTTTGGGTTACACTGAGGGAGAATTTAGCACGGCCAATGCACCTAAGCAGCTAGGGTGTAGGGAAAGATCGGCTTAATGTGTGACTGGGCCATTGAAAAGTCTGACGGCAGCGGGGAAGAAGCTGTTCTTGAGTCGGTCGGTACGGGATCTCAGATTTTTGTATCCTTTTCCCGATGGAGAAAGGTGGAAGAGAGAATGTCCGGGGTACATGAGGGTCCTTAATTATGTTGGCTGCTCTGTTGAGGGAAGTGTAGACAGAGTCAATGGATGGGAGGCTGGTTTGTGTGATGGACTGGGGGCTACATTCACGATCTGTTGTAGTTCCTTGCGGTCTGGGGCAGAGCAGGAGCCCAGACCAAGCTGTGATACAACCAGAGAGAATGCTTTCTATGGGGCGTCTGTAAAAGTTGGTGAAAGTTATAGGGCAGGAAGTTTCCAGCCCCGCTAGTCCCGAAACTGGAAAATCCTGCCCGAGGTCATTGGGACTTTGCATCATCCTCCCTTCCCCCCCTGCCCGCTGCGATTCCCACGGCAGGCGGGACTGGAAAATTCCGCCCCTATTGTTGTCACAATTCTCTGCTGACACCCGATTTCTACTCCTCCATTTGACCATATCTTTACCTTGCCTTTCAGAATCTCCCCGTGCTTGCCAGTATGGCCAAGCAGACAACTCCGGCATGGACGAGAGGGCCACTCTCACCGACTGCTGGGATATTGCACTCGGACACGGGGATTACGGAGAATACTGCACAGTCGGGCGAGGAGATCCCGCCCGATGAGGTCTCGTTGGAGCCAGAGGAGGATCTGCCCTACCCAGAGCTGGCCCCGGTTGTCTTCTTCTGCGTCAAGCAAAGTACGCGGCCTCGGTGTTGGTGCATTAAGGTAGTGTGTCACCCATATCCTTTATGTCGGAGCCTCCCCGGGCACAGTGACGGTAGAACATAGAACATTACAGCGCAGAACAGGCCCTTCGGCCCACGATGTTGCGCCGACCAGTTACAAAAACAATGACCCACTAACCTAAACCAATCCCTTTTCGTCCATAAACCTATCCACGGATCTCTTAAACGCCCCCAAACTAGGCGCACTTACAACTGCAGCTGGCAGGGCATTCCAGTCCCTCACCACCCTCTGGGTAAAGAACTTACCCCTGACATCAGTCCTATAACTACCCCCCCTTAATTTAAAGTCGTGCCCCCTCATGCTAGCTTTCTCCATCCTAGGAAAAAAGCTATCACTATCTACCCTGTCTAAACCTCTAATCATCAGCTTGGATCATGTAGATCAAGCCCAAGACAGGAGACCTGTCTTGTCAGCTTGGATTGGGAATGTCCCAACTTGTTGGGACTCTGAATTGGGTTTAATCTGACTTGATTAGATTGGAATAAAGGGGTAAAAAAAAAAAATGTTTTAATAAGGTCCCCTCTTAGCCGCCTTCTTTCCAGCGAAAACAACCCCAAATCTCTCAGTCTCTCCTCATAGGATCTCCCCTCCATACCAGGCAACATCCTGGTAAACCTCCTCTGCACCCTCTCCAAAGCCTCCACATCCTTCCTGTAATGTGGGGACCAGAACTGCACACAGTACTCCAAGTGCGGCCGCACCAGAGTTGTGTACAGTTGCATCATGACGCTGCGACTCCTAAATTCAATCCCCCTACCAATAAACGCCAAGACACCGTATGCCTTCTTAACAACCTTATCTACTTGATTCCCAACTTTCAGGGATCTATGTACACATACTCGAGTATGTGTAGATAGGGTACTCGAGTTTGTACCCTTACCCCTGCTAGACCTCAGCCGAGGGGTGGTTTAGATACTCAAAGCCACACAACCAGCCTGAGCCACTTGAGTATCCAGCGAATCAGAGGTTAACAACCGTCAGCCGCAACACTGAGTGAAAACGGGGTCTTGTTTGGGGTGACGTTCTGTATAATGCGAGCGCTGACTGTCGCTATCCCAGGAAGTCATCCAGCCAAACTGAAAAGAGTGGGGGAAACGTGTGTTTGTAAAGTTGCTAGGTACCAGGAGCAGAGGAAGGCTGGCACAGCTGGTGGTGGGGTGAATCCCTCCAGTTGAATTTGGAGGAGAGAAGGAGAATGGGAGGGGTTCCTCGATCACAGTGTCGTGGGGGAGGAAGAGTGTTTCGGGTGACGGAATTGAGAGAGTAAGTACTTACTCGGTGGCGATGTGGAAGAAGTGGAGCCGATGTGTGAACGGGGACTCGCTTTAGTTTTCTGTGTCTGGAAAAACCTCCCCAAAATCTTTGGGTGGGATTGTATGCCCTTGCTCAGGCAAGGCTTATAAAATCCCACCCTAGGTCACTAAAGAATTCCGCCCTCCTGGACTCCAGCAGGTTAGGTGTAAGGATTCGCATTCTAATCAGTAATCTCTAAACTGTCTGTGCTTTATATGCTCTGTCTGAGGCCAGAACTCTCCATTCACCTGACGAAGGGGCTAACCCCGAAAGCTTGTGAGTCTATTATCAAATAAATAGGTTGGACTAAAACCTGGTGTTGTCAGACTTTTTACTGTGTTTACTCCGAGGCAGGCCGGGCCCTAACATTCCAGCCGTTGAGTCTAAGTTGGGTTTTAGCTTCACTTTAGAGAGTTTGAAATAATTGGCTGAATTCCTCACTCTTTCTGCACACTCACTTCCTTCTCGATCTGAGCACTTTGCTGAAGCCAAGCTTGGAATCCTCGATCCGCCCGCTCCTCGGATTCCTGGATCTCACCACCCCAAACTCCTTGGACCCCGTGGAGCATTAGCTAGATCTCTGAATGTCAAAACGGAGCTGGTCTCTATGAGGTTGGGAATCACAGCGCGCACAGTAAGATTCCGCAGGCGTAGCAAGCGCCATCGGATTTGCTGTGGTCCGATTTTGTCATTGGTCAACAGGTTGACTGCTCCCCCCATCCTCCCCCCCCCCACCCCCCCCCCCGAACTGTCCCACCCTGACCCCTCCCCCCTCCACCACCACCACCCCCTCCCCCATCCCTCCAACCCCAAATCTCCCATTCTGTTCCAATGAAGCTGGGGCTCAAATACTAACGTCCGAAGCCCATCCCATTGGGCAGATGTGAAAGGTCAGCCCACTGGGTTCTGGTGAAAGCTCATCCCAGGAGGTGGGAGGTCAATCCTGGAATCCAGTTGGAATTACATAGAAGGTACAGCCCGGAATGTTATGCTTTGCCAATTGCTCATCCAGGAACTTTTTTAAAGGATGTGAGGCATCCGATCCCCCACCACCCTCCCAGACAGCGTATTCCAGACCTCTGGGTAAAAAAGTTTTTCATCACATCCCTCCTAACCCCCGTGACTGACCCCCATAACTAAGTTACACACACACACCTCTGAGGGTCAATTTAGCACGGCCAATCCCCATAACCCATGTGTCTTTGGACTGTGGGAAGAAACCGGAGCATCCGGAGGAAACCCACACAGACACAGGGAGGACGTGCAGACTCCAAGCCAGGAATCGAACCTGCGTCTCTGGCGCTGTGAGACAGCAGTGCTAACCATCGTGCCACCGTGCTGCCCCTTCTCAAATGCAAAGCGCCTTTTATTTTCTTCACTCCCGCAGTTTTGATTTTAGCAGCATCTTGGAGTTGAATATTTAATCGGTGGAGAATCCAGAGTGATTCCGGACTGTTCGGACAATCGAGGGATTGAGTTTAGGAGTCGGGAGGTAATGCTGCAACTTTACAGGACCCTTGTCAGGCCTCATTTGGAGTACTGTGCACAGTTCTGGTCGCCTCACTATAGGAAAGACGTAGAAGCTATTGAAAGGGTGCAGAGGAGATTTACAAGGATGTTGCCTGGACTGGGAGGCATGCCTTATGAAGATAGGTTGAGGGAGCTGGGACTCTTTTCCCTGGAGAGGCGAAGGTTGAGAGGCGACCTGATAGAAGTTTATAAAATGTTGAGAGGAATAGATAGGGTGGACTCTCAGAGGCTGTTTGCCCGGGTTGAAATGGTCACTACGAGAGGACACAGATTTAAGGTGCGGGGAGGGAAGTACAGAGGTGATGTTCGGGGTAAGTTTTTCACTCAGAGGGTGGTGAATGAATGGAATCAGCTGCCGTCGTCGGTGGTGGAGGCGAACTCGCTGGGGTCTTTTAAAAGACTTCTGGATGAGTATATGGGGTTTAATGGGATTGGGGGTTATAGATAGGTCTATAGATTGGTGGGGTTGATGTGATCGGCGCAACTCGAGGGCCGAAGGGCCTGTTTGTGCTGTAATGTTCTATGTTCTATGTTCAATCCAGCTGGTACAGGGCATTGGTAAGGCCACACTTGGAATCTGGTCACCCTATTATAGAAAGGAATTTATTCAACTAGAAAGAGTGCAGGAAAGATTTACTAGCATGCTACTGGGACTTGGTACTTTGGAGAGGCTGGATAGACCGGGAATTTTTTCTCTGAAGTGTAGGAGGCTGAGGGGTGATCTTATACAGTCTATAAAAGAACGAGGGGCAGAGATCAGTGAGATAGTCAATATCTGTTCCCAAAGATGGAGAGGGCAAAATTAGAGGGCACAAGTTTGAGGTGAGAGGGGAGAGACATAAACGGCTCCAGAGGCGCAATTCTTTCGCGTAGAGTGTGGTTGATGTCTGGAACAACTGCCAGAGGTAGTAATAGAGGCCGGTACAATTTTGTCTTTTAAAAAGCATCCAGACAGTTACATGGGTACGATGAGTATAGAGGGATATGGGCCAAATGCGGGCAATTGGGACTGGCTTAGGGGTTTAAAAGAAAGGGTGGCATGGACAAGTTGGGCCGAAGGGCCTGTTTCCATGCTGTAAACCCCTATGACTCTATGGTATTTGGAGCTAAGCAGGATGCAAAATGCTGCTGATGTTGGGAGTCCCGGATGGGAACAGAAAATGCCGGAAACTGGCTGTTTTCATCCGTGAGGAACGAGACACAGTGTTAGCATTCCGGATCGGGCACTCACTGTCAAGAAATGGCTTTTTAATAAGAATAGGGCCATGGAGAAAAGGAGCATTGGAACAGGAGGAGGCCATTCAGCCCCCTGAGCCTGTGATGCTATCCTAAGAGGTCATGCTCCAACTCCATCAACCCCATCATCACCCCGTGTACCTCAATAATTCCATTGTCTGTCATAATCCTACTGTTCCATTTTAAATGGAAAACTTCATCCAGGGTGCACATTGCCAGTTGCATTGGGAATCCCAAATTTCTGGCACGTTCTGTGGGTAGAAATGTTTCCTAATTTCCCTCCCGGAATGTTCCCCAAATAGTTTCCCTCTCTCTAACCTGGCACCTCACAACGCTCAAGGCTATGGGCCTGGTGACCGGGATTAGGCAGGAGGTCAGGTGTTTTTCTTACGTGTGGGTGCAGGTTCGATGGGCTGAAGGGCCCCTCCTGCACTGTATGATTCTCTCGACCCTGGCTGATCCCCGGGTGGGCACAGGGATAGAACGAAAGACAAGGTGGTTTGCAGGAGATCGGAGGACATCAATAAGGTAGTCATGATGTGGAGATGCCGGCGTTGGACTGGGGGTAAACACAGTGAGAAGTCTCACAACACCAGGTTAAAGTCCAACAGGTTTATTTTGTATCAAACGCCAGTAGCTTTTGGAGCTTTGCCCCTTTATCAGGTGAGTGAGGAGTCCTGATCACAAACAGGGCATGTAAAGGCTCACACTCAGTTTACAGAATACTGATTAGAATGCAAGTCTTTGCAGCTAATCAAATCTTAAAGGCGCAGACAACGTGAGTGGAGATACTAAACCTCGGCTTAATGCTATCTGTTTGTGATCAGAATTCCCCACTCACCTGACAAAGGGGCAAAGCTAGTGGTGGTTACTACCAAATAAACCTGTTGGACATTAACCTGGTGTTCTTATGGCATCAATAAGGACAGTGAAAGGCAAACAAAGAGTTGCCTTGCGCGGGAAAGGCAAAGGAACAACACTCTTGTCAAAAGATGAATATTTTTGGCCTTTTCCTTCCCCCCCCCACTCCCTTTCTATCTGATTGCTTCAGTCGATGTTTGACACTGGGAAGGTGATTGAACCAGTTCTCCAGGTAATGGACAATCCAACTGTCCCGTCCAAACACCGGTCAGATCGCTCACCTGATGCTGCACAGTCTGAACCCACTCTCCGAAAAAAAGATCTTACCCAGGTCCTTCCCACCACCCCTAGTCCCACAATTCTGCGCAATTACCATGGCCAATCCACCAAACAAACAAAGAACAAAGAACAAAGAACAACACAGCACGGGAAACAGGCCCTTCGGCCCAACGAGCCCGCGCCGCCGTCCCATGGTCAGTGACCTATTCATGACTCTAGTCTATGCCTAATGTGCGAGGATCAGGGAGGTCCAATATAGGGACAATTTGTTACCCAATCAATCAGCCTAAAAGCACATTTTTGGGATGTGGGAGGAAACCGGAGCACCCGGAGGAAACCCACGCAACCACGGGGAGAATGCGCAAACTCCCACGGACACAAGCCCAACTCCATGTGTCCGCACAGCAACAGAGATAGCCTCTGAGCTGTCATGATGCCCTCGAGATGGTAAATGCCTGTGGATAAAAATTTCATTATTAAAGACTCTATATCCCTGAGGCTAAAACTGACCCCAAGCCTACAATGCTTAGTAAGGCCTGCTATATCCCCCTATATGTGCACGTCTTTGGACACTGAAGGGCAATTTAGCACGGCCAATCCACCTAAATATTTGGTTTGATTTGATTTATTATTGTCCCATATATAGTGAAATGTATTGTTTCTTGCGCACTATCCAGACAACGCATACCATTCATAGAGAAGGAAAGGAGCGAGTGCAGAATGTAGTGTTACAGTTGTAAGCTAGGGTGTAGAGAAAGATCAACTTTATGCAAGAAAGGTCCATTCAAAAGTCTGATGGCGGCAGAAGCTGTTCTTGAGTCAGGCCATTAATTCTGCATCTACTCTCCAAACTTATTAACTTACCCAGACCTTCCCCTCTGCCCTATCCTCATAATTCTGCAGATTTACAATGGCCAATCCACCTAACCTGCATGTCTTTGGATATTAAGGGACAATTTAGCATGGCTGATCTACCTAATCACATTTTTTGACACTAAGGGGCAGTTTCACACAGCTGGTGATGACCAGGAAACCATGGTTGGAAAAACCCATCTGGTTCACTAATGTCCCTTTAGGGAAGGAAATCTGCCGTCCTTACCTGGTCTGGCCTACATGTGACTCCAGAGCCACAGCAATGTGGTTGACTCTCAACTGCCCCGGTGGAATGGCCGAGTGAGACACTCAGGGTAAATAGGGATGGGCAATAAACACCAGCCCAGCTGTCAATGCCCAGATCCGGTGAACAAATTAAAGAAAATCCCATCTGAGGACTAGAGGCAGCACCTGTATAAAGATGGTCATCAATGATGAGCAGAGTGGGACTCAGTCACTTGGTGCTGCTAATGTCCAAGGACGACTATGGGTGGTTAGATTTTATGAGTTTGAATGTTCTGACTAACCTCTAATGTCTGATGTGAGTTATTCTGTGATGATCACAGATTACGGCTGGGAGTGTGAGTGCCAATTGGTATTCAGAGATGGTGGGATTGAGTAACAGGGTGAGCTCCGGGGCTGGATTTATACATCTCTCTCTGGCACGTTCCTTGGCAGATTGACCGCCGCATCTATAATTTACTGCGGTAATTCAGCACGTACACCCCTCACTGAGAGGTAAAATCAGAGTGCCAGGCTGCCTTAACCGCACCGTGCCGTTAGGATGTGGGGCAAAGCTCCAACAGCATTCCAGCTACTCTCCCAAAGTTGTGCGGTACACACACGCACGCTCACACTCGCACTCACACACTCACACACTCATACACACACACTCACACTCACATACACACTCTCTCACACACACTCACACACATACACACACACTCACACTCACACTCTTACACACACTCACACACATACATACACACTCACACTCACACTCACACTCACGCACACACTCTTACACACACTCACACACATACACACACACTCACACTCACACACACACTCTCTCACACACACTCACACACATACACACACACTCACACTCACACACACACTCTCTCACACACACTCACACACTTACACACACACTCACACTCACACACACACTCTCTCACACACACTCACACACTTACACACACACTTACACACACACTCACACACACACTCACACACATACACACACACTCACACTCACACTCACACACACTCACACACATACACACACACTCACACACATACACTCACACTCACACACACACTCACACTCACACACACACTCACACTCACACTCACACTCACACTCACACTCACACACTCACACTCACACTCACACACATACACACACACTCACACTCACACACACACTCTCTCACACACACTCACACACATACACACACACTCACACTCACACTCTCACACACTCATACACACACACTCACACTCACACACACACTCTCTCACACATACTCACACACATACACACACACACGCTCTCACACACACACATACACACACACTCACACTCACACACACACTCTCTGTCACGCACACACACTCTCTCTCACACACACACACACTCACACACTCATGTGCATACACTCACATGCTCACACACGCACAATCACACTCACACACACACTCACACTCACATACTCACACGCACACACTCACACTCACTCACACTCTCACACTCACGCTCTCACACACACACACACACACACACATTCAACCCTTCAACTTGAGAAGCACCATGTGTCTATGAGAGTTTCCTCCCACACTCTGAAAGACGTGCTGGTTAGGGTGCATTGACCGTGCTAAATCCTCCCTCAGTGTAACCCGAACAGGCGCCGGAGTGTGGCGACTAGGAGATTCTCACAGTAACTTCATTGCAGTGTTAAAGTAAGCTTATTTGTGACTAATAAATAAACTATATGCGGTGATGCTGGCTGAGGGATAGATTTTATTCCTTTTTCACAACTGTGACAATGGGATGTTTTATGTTTGGTTGGAGAGGTGGTGGTGGGGGGGGGGGGGTGGGGTTCGTTCTCAGTTTAGCGTTTCGTTCAGGAGGCAGTGAAACAGTTAACGCCTCAAATCGGCCTGGATTCTGGGCGTACATTTCTGGAGTGGGATTTGAACCTTCTCAGTCAGGGGGCTGGGGGCTGGCTCACTGGCCCTCAGTTGCCGCAGTGTTTGTACTCAGTGGCCCACTGGGAGCTGCCGGAGCTCCATCAGCAGGCACAGACTGCGTGTGTTCTGTGAAGTAATCCCTTTGGCAAAAACTCAAGGCGCTGATGGTCCCTGCATCGCCGCCCATTGCTCATCGCTGGCTTGTTAGTCTGTCCACAACGTCTCCTTCCCTCCCCGTAAAGGCACGGGGCGGGGCGGGGAGGGTGGGGGATGTTGGATGCACAGGTAACCCCCTCGCGTGTTCCCCCTCGCTCACTCTAGGATGTCCCAGCTCTGACCCTGAGGAGAATTCGCCGACCCCCTCAGTCGCGACCACTGCTCTCCCCCCCCCCCCTCCCCGGCCAACAGATCACTGCCAAAAGGGGCTATTCGAGTCTGCACCAACCACAACAACCCCCCCACCCCCTATTCCTCTATCGCCTCCTATTTACCCTAGCTAATCCCCCTGACATCTCACTGACAACTTAGCATTGGCCAATCAACCCTAACCCACACATCTTTGCACTGTGGGACTAAACCGGAACACCTGGTGGAAACCCACACAGATACGGGGAGAATGTGCAAACTCCGTACAGACAAGCCGGGAATTGAACCCGGGTCCCCGGTGCTGTGAGGCAGCAGTGCTAACCCACTGTGCCGCCGTGCCGCCCTGGGGAGTGAGGCAAACCAGCCAATCACGTTTCTAGGGAAAATGAGGCATTGAGGAAGGAATTCCTGGATCTTACGCAGCATCCGTTCTTGCACCGGCACACCGAACCTCGAGGTGGAGGGGAGTGGAGGTGGGGGTGTAAGGCAGGGGTATCTCAGGCAAACTTTAAAAATCTGTACCCATTAAGCAGCAGCTGGATCAAACTATTAATACTGACAGACTTCAGCGTGAGTGTGTGTGAGTGAGTGTGTGTGAGTGAGTGTGTGTGAGTGAGTGTGAGTGAGTGTGTGTGAGTGAGTGTGTGTGAGTGAGTGTGTGTGAGTGAGTGTGTGTGAGTGAGTGTGTGTGAGTGAGTGTGTGTGAGTGAGTGTGTGTGAGTGTGTGTGTGTGAGTGTGTGTGAGTGAGTGTGTGTGAGTGAGTGTGTGTGAGTGAGTGTGTGTGAGTGAGTGTGTGTGAGTGAGTGTGTGTGAGTGAGTGTGTGTGAGTGAGTGTGTGTGAGTGTGTGTGTGTGAGTGTGTGTGTGAGTGTGTGTGAGTGAGTGTGTGTGAGTGAGTGTGTGTGAGTGAGTGTGTGTGAGTGAGTGTGTGTGAGTGAGTGTGTGTGAGTGAGTGTGTGTGAGTGAGTGTGTGTGAGTGAGTGTGTGTGAGTGAGTGTGTGTGAGTGAGTGTGTGTGTGTGAGTGTGAGTGAGTGTTTGTGAGTGTTTGTGTATGTGTGTGTTTGTCAGTGTGAGAGAATGTGAATGAGTGTGACAGCGTGTGAGTGTAAGTGAGTGTGAGTGAGTGTGTATGCATGTTTGTGTGTGTGGTTGTGAGTGTCAATGTGTGTGTGTGCGTGTGTGTGTGTGTGTGTGCTTGCATCAGTGTGAGTGTGTTTGTGTGTGTTAGTAGTTGAAGTGGTGGAGGCTACCTCACTAAATATATTTAAGTGACGGGTAGATAGGTTTCTGATAGACAGGGGAATTAAGGGTTATGGGGAGAAAGCGGGAAAGTGGAACTGATCCACTTCAGATCAGCCATGATCTTATTGAATGGCGGGGCAGGCTCGAAGGGCTAGATGGCCTACTCCTGCTCCTGTTTCTTATGTTCTTATGTCTATGAGTGTGTATGTGTGTGTGTATGTCACTGTGACCTGAGTATAAGTGTGTGTGTGTATGTATGTGATTGTGGGTGTATGTCAGTGTGTGTGTGTGTGTATGCATGAGTATGTGTGTGTATGTGTGTGAGTTCATGTGTAAGTCAGTGAGTATGTGTGTTTGTATGTGTGAGAGTATGTGAGACTGTGTGTATGTGTGAATGTGAGCGTGTGTGTAAATGTGAGTGTTGTGTGTGTGTGTGTGTGTCTGTCTGTCTGTGTGTGTGTGACTTTGTGTGTAGGCTTGAGTGTGTGTGAGTGTATATGTATGAGTGTGTGTATGTGTGTGAGTGTTCATGTGCGAGTGTGTATGTGTAACTGTATGTGTGGGTGAGTGTGTGTGTGTGTGTCTGTGTGAGTATTTGTGTGTGTGTGTGTGTCTGTGTGTGTGAGTGTGTGTGTGTATCTAAGTGTGGGGGATGAAGGGATTCTGGGGAAGGGCTCGAGTCGAATGCTCTGCCCCGGGTTCAGTGCTGGAGCCGAGGGGCGGGGAAGGGGGGGCGGGGGGGGGGGGGGGTAAGTTTCTGCAGTAATCAGCCTACCCGATTTCCCAGTTCTCCGCTGCAGTGCAGCCTCACAGATCGAGCCCCATGGTGCGTTTCAATCCCACTGACCTCATTTTTAAGTGAATAAGATTCTTGAGGCGGACGGGAGTATAATGGAAGCTGACGAACGGTATTAAGGCTCTGTGCAAAGTCAAAAGTAGTTGAAGAGTTTCAAGGAGTTATTCTGGAGCTGTGAAAAGATGGCATACTGTTCTCCCTACAGGTGAACTGTTATATCACTTACTACAGAATATCTCACTGCAGAAATACTAACAATCCAGGCACCATGCGCCGTACTCTCATTGTAGCCATAGTAACAAGGCCTGTTGAATCTATTGTGCTCACTCTCCAAGGGGCTTTCTTACAGGATGTGTCCAATTCAATGGTCTGACTTTGGCAAAGAAAGAATGGTATTTAAATGACTGCCTCTCCTTCAGAACGATGCTCACATTTAGTTCAAACTCAGTCAGAGAAAATGGTGAAGAAAATGGCCTTTGACTTTTCAAATCCAGCTTTTCTCCTCTTATTCATTCCTGGGATGTGGGTGGTCCAGCATTTATTGCCCATCCCCTGAGTGCGCCCCCCCTCCCCCACCTACCACTCAAGAAGGAGGTGCCTTCCTGAACCCCCCACAGTCCCCTGTGGTGTAAGGTACATCAATAGCGTTGTTAGGAAGGGAGCTCCAAAATTTGGACCTCAGCGACAGTGCAGGAACAGCTGACATTTCCAAGTCTGGATGGGATGGGATTTAGAGGTGTGTGTCACCATCTGCGTGGGGTCTGCATGTTCTCCCTGTGTCTGCATGGGTTTCCTCCAGGAGCTCCAGTTTCCTCCCACACTCCAAAGATGTGTGTGTTAGAGTGGATTGGCCATGCTAAATTGCCAATTAATGTCCAAAGTTGTGTAAGTTAGGTGGATTGGCCATGCTAAATTGTCCCTTAGTGTCCAAAGATGTGCAGGTTAGGTGGATTGGCCATGCTAAATTGTCCCTTAGTGTCCAAAGATGTGCAGGTTAGGTGGATTGGCCATGTTAAATTGCCCCTTAGTGTCCAAAGATGTGCAGGTTAGGTGGATTGGCCATGCTAAATTGTCCCTTAGTGTCCAAAGATGTGCAGGTTAGGTGGATTGGCCATGTTAAATTGCCCCTTAGTGTCCAAAGATGTGCAGGTTAGGTGGATTGGCCATGCTAAATTGCCCCTTAGTGTCCAAAGATGTGTAGGTTAGGGTGGATTGGCCATGCTAAATTGCCCCTTAGTGTCCAAAGATGTGCAGTTAGGTGATTGGCCATGCTAAATTGCCAATTAATGTCCAAACTTGTGTAAGTTTGGTGGATTGGCCCGTGCTAAATTGTCCCCTTAGTGTCCAAGGATGTGTGGATTAGTGGGTGAAATCGGTGGGGATATGGGGGTAGGGTCTGGGTGGGGCTGTGTCCGGTACAGACTCGATGGGCCAAAGGGCCTTTTTCTGCACTGTAGTGTTCTATGATTCTATGACACACACAGTGAGCACGTGATGGCCCAATGCACACTAACCAGCATACCTTTCGGACTGTGGGAGGAAACTGGAGCACCTGGAAGAAACCCACGCAGACACGGGGAGAATGTGCAAACTGTCCTGAGCCGAGAATCGAACCCGGGTTCCTGACGCTGTGAGGCAGCAGTTGCTAACCACCGTGCCGCCCACATGCGCCCCTCGTTTGGTTGCACTGTTGAGTGAGGACAGTGCAGAGAGACTGCGCCTTGCGGTCCCTCCTGTATTTCAGAGCAGAGACAAGAGACTGTCAGTCACCAGGGTTCGGCTGAAGTTCAGCCTGAGGATGGAGGGCGTTCTGATGAAAGGGTTATATTCCTGCATCATTGGAAGGGGGGGTGGGTGGGTGGAAATCAGTGGAGACTCTCCTAACACTCGGTTGGGTTAGAATCACCCTGTAGCCGGATGCCTGTGTGTGAACAGCACCACCCAGCTGTGCTGGGACTCCTGAATTTTTCATACCTCTCCGATATGGATCTTCTTTCAATTTGCCGAACTCCAGCTCAGACCTGGAGCTGTCGGGTTGAGTGGTTCCCTGCCTGCCAGCAACTGAATATAAACAGCCGAATACATGGCCTTTAACATCACAGCAGCTTCATACAGTCAGAAAGCAGTCTGAGCCGCAAGATTCCTGTTTCTCATTAAATCTTCCAGATGCATATTAAAATAAAGGTGTGTGTCTGTGTCTGTGTGTGTGAATCTGTGTGTGTGTGTGTGTATGTGTGTGTTTGTGTGTGAATGTATGTGTTTGTGTGTGAATGTATGTGTTTGTATGTGAATGTATGTGTTTGTGTGTGAGTGTGTGTGTTTGTGTGTGTGTGTGTTTGTGTGTGAATGTATGTGTTTGTGTGTGAATGTATGTGTTTGTATGTGAATGTATGTGTTTGTGTGTGAGTGTGTGTGTTTGTGTGTGTGTGTGTTTTGTGTGAATGTATGTGTTTGTGTGTGAGTGTGTGTGTTTGTGTGTGTGTGTTTGTGTGTGTGTGTTTGTGTGTGAGTGTATGTGTTTGTGTGTGTGTGTGTGTTTGTGTGTGAATGTATGTGTTTGTGTGAGTGTGCGTGTGTGTTTGTGTGTGTGTTTGTGTGTGAATGTATGTGTTTGTGTGTGAATGTATGTGTTTGTATGTGAATGTATGTGTTTGTGTGTGAGTGTGTGTGTTTGTGTGTTTGTGTTTGTGTGTGTGTGGGTTTGTGTGTGAATGTATGTGTTTGTGTGTGAGTGTGTGTGTTTGTGTGTGTGTGTTTGTGTGTGTGTGTTTGTGTGTGAGTGTATGTGTTTGTGTGTGTGTGTTTGTGTGTGTGTTTGTGTGTGAATGTATGTGTTTGTGTGTGAATGTATGTGTTTGTGTGTGAGTGTGTGTGTTTGTGTGTGAGTGTGTGTGTTTGTGTGTGAGTGTATGTGTTTGTGTGTGTGTGTGTTTATGTGTGTGTGTGTGTGTTTGTGTGTGAATGTATGTGTTTATGTGTGAATGTATGTGTTTGTGTGTGAGTATGTGTGTTTGTGTGTGAGTGTGTGTGTTTGTGTGTGAGTGTATGTGTTTGTGTGTGAATGTATGTGTTTGTGTGTGAGTGTGTGTGTTTGTGTGTGAGTGTGTGTGTTTGTGTGTGAGTGTATGTGTTTGTGTGTGTGTGTGCGTGTGTGTTCCAATTCTCTCTCTGAACTCTTCTTTCTGTGGCAATTCCAGCTCCGCCTCCCCACTTTTTGTGTGGCACGGTGGCACAGTGATTAGCACCGCTGCCTCTCAGTGCCAGGGACCCCGGTTCGATTCACACAGTGAGCACGTGACTGTGTGGAGTCAGCACATTCTCCCCATGTCTGAATGGGTTTCCTCCGGGTGCTCCGGTTTCATCCCACAGTCCGAACGATGTGCTGGTTAGGGCCGATTGGCCATGCTAAATTCTCCCTCGGTTGTACCCGAACAGGCGCTGGAATGTGGCCACTAGTGAATTTTCACAGTAACTTCATTACAGTGTTAATGTAAGCCTAATTGTAAGATGAATAAATCAATTTTAAACTTCCTTTGCTGGGGGTGCCACTTCCAATTGGATCCCCTCCAAAAGCTTTTAAGACGCGGAATTTCTTGTCTCCATACTTAGAGAAGCCACAGAATCCATACAGTGCAGAAGGAGGCCATTTGGCCCATCAAGTCAGCACTGACTCTCCGAAAGCATATCTTGCCCAGGCTCATATCCCTGCCCTATCCCCATAGCCCCACATATTTACCATGATTAATCCCCCTAACCTGCACATCTTTGGACACTAAGGGGCAATTTAGCATGGTCAGTCCACCTAAACATGAACATCTTTGGAGGGTGGGAGGAAACTGTTGCAGACACAGGGAGGAAGTGCAAGCTGCACACATACGGTGACGCTAGGTTGGGATCGAACCCGGGTCCCTGGGGCTGTGAGGCAGTCGTGCTAACCATTGTACCACCGTGCCAGCCCATGGTGTTAAACTGAGTTCTTGTGTACTCTATCGGGTGGATATAAGAGATCCCTGAGACATTGTCAGAGCCATAGAAGTTTACAGCATGGAAACAGGCCTTTCGGCCCAGTTTGTCCATGCTGCCCTTTCTTTTTAACTCCTAAGCTAGACCCAATTGCCCACGTTTGCTCCATATCCCTCTATACCCATTTTACTCCTGAAACTTTCTAAATGCTTTTTAAAAGACAAAATTGTACCCACCTCTACTACTACCTCTGGCAGCTCGTTCCAGACACTCACCACCCTCTGTTGAAAAAATTGCCCCTCTGAACACTTTTGTATCTCTCCCCTCTCACCTTAAACCTCTGCCCTTTAGTTTTAGACTCCCCTACTTTTCGGAAAAAGATATTGACTATTTAGCTGATCTGTGCCCCTCATTATTTTATAGACCTCTATAAGATCACCCTTCAGCCTCCTACACTCCAGAGAAAGAAGTCCCAGCCTATCCAGCCTCTCCTTATAACTCAAACCATCAAGTCCCGGTAGCATCCTAGTAAATCTTTCCTGCACTCTTTCTAGTTTAATAATATCCTTTCTATAATAGGGTGACCAGAACTGTACACAGTATTCCAAGTGTGGCCTTACCAATGTCTTGTACAACTTCAACCTGTATTCAATGTTCTGACTGATGAACAGTAAGGAGTCTCACAACCCCAGATTAAAGTCCAGCAGGTTTATTTGGTAGCAGAAGCCACAAGCTTTTGGAGAGCTGACCCTTCAGCAGGTGAGTGGAACTTGTGTTCACAAACAGGGAATTTAAAGACACAAACTCAATTTACAAGAGAATGGGCGGCACGGTAGCACAGTGGTTAGCACTGCTGCTTCACAGCTCCAGGGTCCTGGGTTCGATTCCCGGCTCGGGTCACTGCCTGTGTGGAGTTTGCACATTCTCCTCGTGTCTGCGTGGGTTTTCTCCGGGTGCTCCGGTTTCCTCCCACAGTCCAAAGATGTGCGGGTTAGGTTCATTGGCTATGCTAAAATTGCCCCTTAGTGTCCTGGGATGTGTAGGTTAGAGGGATTAGCAGGTAAAATGTGTAGGGATATGGGGATAGGGTCTGGGTGGGATTGTGTTCGGTGCAGACTCGATGGGCCGAAGGGCCTGTTTCTGCACTGTAGGGTTCTATGCTGGTTCTATGCTGGTTGGAATGTGAGTCTTTTCAGATAATCAAGTCTTAAAAGTACAGAAAATGTGAGTGGAGAGAGGGTTAAGCACAGGTTAAAGGGATGTGTATTGTCTCCAGCCAGAACAGTTAGAGATTTTGCAAGTCCAGGTAAGGGGTTACAGATGGTGCGACATGAACCCAAGATCCCGGTTGAGGCCATCCTCATGTGTGCGGAACTTGGCTATCAACTTCTGCTCAGCGACTCTGCGTTGTCGTGGAGGCTGCCTTGGAGAATGCTTACCCAAAGATCAGAAACTGAATGCCCGTGACTGCTGAAGTGTTCCCCAATCGAAGAGAACACTCTTTCCTGGTGTTTGTTGAGTGGTGTTCGCTCATCCGTTGATGTAGTATCTACATGATCTCCCCAATGTACCTTGCCTCGGGACATCCTTTCTTGAAACCCAGCATGCTGAATGCCTTCTTCACCACTCTGTCCATCTGTGACTCCACTTTCAAGGAGTTATGAACATGTACCCCTAGATCTCTTTGTTCTGTAACTCTCCCCAACACCTTACTATTAACTGAGTAAGTCCTGCCCTGGTCCAATCTACCAAAATGCATCACCTCGCATTTGTCTAAATTAAATTCCATCTGCCATTCATCAGCCCACTGGACTTTTCTTCAGGTATCCTAGGACACTACTTTTTCCTCCCTGAAGAACAGATGATGGGTCCATTCTCACATTGCTGGGGTGGAGGCTTCCAGAGTGGTCAAACTATAGACACATCTTCAACACTAAGTTCTTCGTTGGCTGAAAAACACTGTTGGACATCCTGAGGGCAGGAAAGGCGCTATATAAACGCGAGACCTTTCTCAAACATGATCTCAATACCATTGGCCAGGGCAAAGTGAGTTACTTAGCAAAGCAATTAGTTTATTTACTGACCGCAGAGCCCTGAACCATCGGATGTACAAAGAAGTACATGTAAGCCAATCAAACATCCCTGTGTGCCTTGGACACTTTGTCATTAGTGACAGATATTGAGGAACTACAACGTTATTGCTTTCCAATAATGTCTCCGTAAATCAGAAGATAGAAGCAAAAACAGAATATAGAAATCTCAAGACGACACAGCACCTGTTAAGTCCACAATGGCAGACAAATAACTTCATCGGTAATGGGCCCTGACAACATCCCAGCAATAGTATCAAAGACTTGTGCACCAGAACTTGCTGCACCCAGAGCCAGCTACAACACTGGCATCTATCCGGAAAGTTTCCCCTGTGTGCCCTGACCACAAAACCCAACCTGGCCAATCGGCCTACTCTCGATCATCAGTAAAGTGATGGAAAGGGCCATCAAACTCAGTGTCGCCCGGTTTGGGTCCTGTCAGGTTCACTCAGCTCCTGACCTCACTGCAGCCTTGGGTCCAAACATGGACAAAAGGGCTGAATTCCAGAGGTGAGGCAAGAGTGACAGCCCCTTGACAACAAGGCCGCATTTGACCGAGTGTGGCGCCAAGGAGCCCTGGCAAAACTGGAATCAGTGGGCATCAGAGGGCAAACTCTCCGCTGGTTGGAGTCGTACCTGCCACAAAGGAAGATAGTTGTGATGGTTAGACCATAAGATCATAGGACATAGGAGCATAATTAGGCCACTCGGCCCATCGAGTCTGCTCTGCCATTCAATCATGGCTGATATTTTTCTCATCCCCATTCTCCTGCCTTTTCCCCATAACCATGATCCCCTTATTGATCAAGAACCTATCTGGAGGTCAATCATCTCAGCTCCAAGATATCACTGCAGAAGTTCCTCAGGGTGTCCAACCATCTTCAGCTGCTTTATCAATAACCTTCCCTCCTGTTGATATGTTCACTGATGATTGCACAGTGTTCAGCACCTTTCATGACTTTTCAGATACTGAAGCAGTCCATATCCAAATGCAACAAGATCTGGACAATATCCGGGCTTGGGCTGACCAGTGGCAAATAACATTCACACCACACAAACGCCAGGCAATGACCATCACCAACAAGAGAGGATCTAAACATTGCCCCTTAATATGCGATGGGATTACCATCATTGAATCCCCCACTATCAACATCCCAGTGTCCACCTTCGACTAGAAACTTGTCTGGACCAGTCTCGTAGAATCCCTACAGTGCAGAAGGAGGCTGTTCGGCCCATCAAGCCTGTACCAACCCTCTGACGAAACATCTTATCCAGGCCTTATCCCTGTAACACCACATATTTACCCCACTAACTCTCCTAACCTAAACATTTTTGTTCACTAAGGGGCAATGCAGCTGTATAGGGCATTGGTGAGGCCGCAGCTGGAGTACTGTGTGCAGTTTTGGGCGCCGCACCTGCACAAGGATATTTTGGCCCTGGAGGGAGTGCAGAGGAGGTTTACTAGGCTGATACCGGAGTTGAGGGGGTTGAGCTATGAGGAGAGGCTGAATAAACTAGGCTTGTACTCGTTAGAGTTTAGAAGAATGAGGGGAGATCTCATTGAGACGTATAAGATGATGAATGGGATGGATAGGATAGAGGTGGAGAGACTTTTCCCGCTCAAAAAAGACAGTAGGACTAGGGGGCACAGCCTCAAGATAAAGGGGAGGCGGTTTAGAACGGAGTTGAGGAGGAACTTCTTCACTCAAAGGGTGGTGAATCTCTGGAATTCTCTGCCCGTTGAAGTGGTGGAGGCTGCCTCGCTAAATATTTTTAAGAAACGGGTTGATGGGTTTTTGATAAGAGAGGGGATTAAGGGTTATGGGGAGAGGGTGGGAAGGTGGAGCTGAGCCACGACAGATCAGCCATGATCTTATTGAATGGCGGGGCAGGCTCGAAGGGCCAGATGGCCTACTCCTGCTCCTATTTCTTATGTTCTTATGTTCAATTTAGCATGGCCAATCCACCTAATCTACACATCTTTGGACACTAAGGGTCAATTTAGCATGGCCAATACGCCTAATCTACACATCTTTGGACACTAAGGGTCAATTTAACATGGCCAATCCACCTAACCCGCACATCTTTGGAGTGTGGGAGGAAACCGGAGCACCTGGAGTAAACCCACGCAGACACGGGGAGAGTGTGCAGACTCCACACAGACAGTCACCCAAGGTGAACCTGAGTCCCTGGCGCTGTGAGGCAGCCAGTGTTAACCACTGTGCCACTCCTGTGGCCACAAGAACAGGTCAGAGGCTGGAAATCTGCAGGGAGTAACTCACCCCCTGGCTTCCCAAATGTTGTAATTCCTGAATATCTGTCACTAACGGCCAAGTGCCTGGGAAATTTGGTCGGTTCACATGTACACCTTTGTACATCCGATGGTTCAGGACTCTGTGATCAGTAAAGAAGCGAATTGCTTTGCCAAATACTTCACTTTGTCCTTGTATTGAAGTCATGGGTGAGAAAGGTCTTGCATTTATATAGCGCCTTTCCGGCCCGCAGGATGTCCAACAGTGTTTTTCAGCCAATGAAGAGCTTACAATGTTGAAATTGTGTCTACAGTTTGACCACTCTGGAAGCCCCCGAGAACACATCTGTTCGTCTTTTACTGGTGGCTCAGGGATCTCTTATAACCACCCGAGAGAGTAGGCAGGAACCCAGTTTAACACCATGGGGTGGCACGGTGGTTAGCACTGCTGCCTCACAACGCCAGGGACACGGGTTCGATTCCGACCTAGGGTCACTGTCTGCGGGGAGTTTACACATTCTCCCCGTGTCTGGCACAAGTCAGGAGTGTGATGGAATACTCCCCACTTGCCTGGATGGGTGAGGCTCCAACAACACTCGAGAAACTCGACACCATCCAGAGCAAGGCAGCCCCGCTCGACTGGCACCCCATCCACCGTCTTCTCGTGGGCAATTAGTGATGCAGGTCTTAGCCAATGACAGCCATACCCCGTGAATGAATAAAATAAAAAGAAAACTTCCAATTATGCTGCATTTTTAATTTAACCAAAAGAGCTGGAATGAAAAAAGACCTAACCCTAACTGAACCACACGCAGGTAGAACCTTATTCAGTTCCCAGGAGCAGGGAAGCAAGGTGAGCTGGGAAAATTAATTGAGGGGGAGGCCAAGGAGCAGCTTCCCGAAGGCAAAATAAAGTTTCAGAGAAGTTTGAAAGTTCGCTGAGCATCTCACCGAGAAGCTTGTCATATACAGCTCATTAACAGGCTCACTCACCAGAATTACGTCCCCCTTCCCAATTAAAATCAGGATTCTCCCAAAAAAATTCTAGGTCCCCAATTCATGTGAGAATGGGAGTAAGTCCCACTGGGTTTTATTAGCGTGATTTCCAGGTTGAATCTCCAGCACTCTGTGCCGAGAAGCCGGCAGCAGAGTACTGAGTGGGCCGCTGCGCATGTGCCAATCTGTCAGAGTGGGTATTGCACAGGAACAGTGACCCCCAGGTTGCTGATCTCCCGATCGCCGACCTCCCGAACCCTGACTTTCCAAAACCACCCCCCCTCCCCACCCTCCCCCGATGCTGACTTCCCGAATCTCTGCAGGCAAGCTCTGATCTCCCGATACCAGCCCCTGGCAGTCCCAAAACACTCCCTCCAACCCACCCCTCAGCAAACCTGAACCCCCCACACACCTGCCCCACCTGGATGGCCAGTCCTCCCTCTGTCATCCACCTGTCCTCTGCCTCCAGTCTTCGTGCAGAGTGGCAGCGGGCCCTGCCTAACCCCCATGATACACGGTTGGCAGTGCCATAGTGCCCCTTGGGCAGTGTTGGGGGTGGGGCAGGCTGGCACTGCCCAGGGGGCACCCTCCCCTTATCCCCGGCCTATGGGAAGGGGGGACCTCAATGTCTGCATGGGTTTCCTCCAGGTGCTCCGGTTTCTCCCACAGTCCAAAGGTGTGCGAGTTTAGTGGATTGACCACGCAAAATTAACCCTAGTGTCAGTGGGATTAGCAGGGTAAATATGAAGAGTTACGGAATAAGGTGTGGGTGGGATTGTTGATGGTACAGACTCAATGGGCCGAATGGCCTCCTTCTGCACTGTAGGGATTTGATAAATAGTCTGTGAAGTGTGTGGGGTTTGGTTGATTGGCCATGCTAAATTATCCCTTAGTGTCAGGGAGGCTAGCAGGATTAATGAGAGATGGTGCCTTGGAGGGATTGTGGTTGGTGCAGACTCAGTGGGCTGAATGGCCTCCTTCTGCACTGTAGGGATTTGATAAATAGTCTGTGAAGTGCGTGGGGTTTGGTTGATTGGCCATGCTAAATTATCCCTTAGTGTCAGGGAGGCTAGCAGGATTAATGAGAGATGGTGCCTTGGAGAGATTGTGGTTGGTGCAGACTCAATGGGCTGAATGGCCTCCTTCTGGGCTGTAGGGATTCTGTGATTCCATGACGATTCTATCCAGCCTCTCCTTATAATCCAGACCTTCCAGTCCCGGTAACATCCTTGTCAACCTGTCCAAGAAGTTATTGGGGATAGGCGACCAGGAACGATTTGAGGAGCGTCAGATGGAAGGGGAGGGAGGGAACTCGGTTTAGCGAGGGAACTCCAGGCAGCTGAAGGCACAGCCCGCCAATGGTGGAGCGACTAAAATGCTGGACGCACGTGGGACCAAAGATGGAGGGGGTGCCGATTGTATCAGCGGCTTGTTGGGCTGGAGGAGGTTAAAGCTGATGTGATGTAGGCTAGGCATCAGTTTGAACGCTTTGAGTGTCCTGTCCCCGTCAGGGTGCGAGCCGGACAGCAGGCAGTGAGTGAGTAGGTAAAGGTTCAAGGCCAGGGGGTTTGGTAGGGCACCAATGTCAGATGGTGACGTTGGTTCCTGCGTGGGACACAGAGAAACCACTTTATCATTGATCTAGATTAATTTAATGTTAATGTCAGTGGAAGTTGAGTAATTTTTTTGTCCCTTTTCCTTACGCCCGAGATGCAATTAGTATCAGAAACACCAAGAGGCACTTTGCATATTTTAATCAACCGATCTCCGGGAAGGAACAATCAGAGGCCAATATCCCATGAGTAATAGAAGTGTCTGTCTTAACCTTTAGTTTTTGCCTTTCTATGTTTTAATGCGGATGATCTATTAAATGCAAACGAAAAGGCGCTGCTAACACAAGTCCCGAAACTGCCTTTTCTCTGAGGCAATTTGTTGTGTTTAATTACAGGTTTGGGAGTAAAGATAATGAGTTACACAATCCGGTAACATCCCTGATTCTAGGGTCTGAGGGCCCCTGTCATTCATCCGAGGAGAGTCAAGTCTTCCTCCCTCTGTCTCTCTCTCTCTGAGCAGGGTGAATCTGTGGTGCACTGATCCCGGTGAAGAGAAGGGCATTCTCTCTCTGTGAGCGATTGGCTGGATTAACAGCCTAATGTGGCTACATCCCGGGTCAGAACATCCGGAAATTCAGTTAGAATCGTAGCATCCCGACAGCGCAGGAGACCATTCAGCCCATCGGGCCTGCACCGACAACAATCCCACCCAGGCCCTTTCCTTGTAACCCCACATATGTACCCTGCTAATCCCCCTGACACTAAGGGGCAATTTCCCATACGCAGTCCATCTAACCAACACATCTTTGGACACTAAGGAGCGATTTAGCATGGCCAATCCACCTACCCAACAAATCTTTGGACACTCAGGAGCAATTAAGCATGGCCAATCCACCTAACCTGCACACCTTTGGACACTAAATGGCAATTTAAGAACATAAGAACATAAGAAATAGGAGCAGGAGTAGGCCATCTAGCCCTTCGAGCCTGCCCCGCTATTCAATAAGATCATGGCTGATCTGTCGTGGCTCAGTTCCACCTTCCCGCCCTCTCCCCATAACCCTTAATCCCCTCTCTTATCAAAAACCCATCAACCCGTTTCTTAAAAATATTTAGCGAGGCAGCCTCCACCACTTCAACGGGCAGAGAATTCCAGAGATTCACCACCCTTTGAGTGAAGAAGTTCCTCCTCAACTCCGTTCTAAACCGCCCATGTACATCTTTGGACACTAAGGGACAATTTACCATTCCACCTGAATAGCTCATCATTGGATACTAAGGGGCAACTAAGCGTGGCCAAAATTCCTAATCTGCACATCTTTTGAGCGTGGGAGGAAACTGGAGCACCCGGAGGAAGCCCACGCAGACACAGGGAGAACATGCAGACTGTTCACAGACAGTGACCCAAGCCAGGAATTGAACCCGGGTCCCTGGTGCTGAGAGGTAGCAGTGCTAACCCACTGTGTCGCCATGTCGCCTATCTTCTGTTGCTGATTTAACACTGATTGCTAATAGGAAAGAGAGATTACGAGTGGCACTTCAGCAGGGTAATCAGAAGGATGAATTGACAATAAATATCTTGAGGCTGCAGTCAATGAGTAAATATTGGAGCCATTCTTTCCACTTTGCGAATGATGTCAAGGGCCTTGGAGAGGGTACGGAGCAGACTTACCAGGAAAATGAGGAGAAAATGCTTTGCTGCCGGTTGGGTGAACCGGTAACCAGGGGAAGGAGAATTGATGAGACTTGAAGAG
This sequence comes from Prionace glauca, assembly GCA_037974335.1. Lineage (NCBI taxonomy): Eukaryota > Metazoa > Chordata > Chondrichthyes > Carcharhiniformes > Carcharhinidae > Prionace > Prionace glauca. The sequence continues at coordinate 18,797,130 of CM075754.1, forward strand.
ACAACTGGAGGGGGAGATGAGAATATGTTTCACACGGCGAGTGGTTGGGATCAGGAATGAACCCACTGAGGGGCCCTGGAAGCAAATTCACCAAGAAGTCTCAACAGGGAATTGGACACCTGTCCTGGGAGTGTTTGATGGGGACAGTGTAGAGGGAGCTTTACTCTGTATCTAACCCCGTGCTGTACCTGTCCTGGGAGTGTTTGATGGGGGACAGTGTAGAGGGAGCTTTACTCTGTATCTAACCCCGTGCTGTACCTGTCCTGGGAGTGTTTGATTGGGGGGACAGTGTAGAGGGAGCTTTACTCTGTATCTAACCCCGTGCTGTACCTTTCCTGGGAGTGTTTGATTGGGGGGACAGTGTAGAGGGAGCTTTACTCTGTATCTAACCCCGTGCTGTACCTGTCCTGGAAGTGTTTGATGGGGACAGTGTAGAGGGAGCTTTACTCTGTATCTAACCCCATGCTGTACCTGTCCTGGAAGTGTTTGATGGGGACAGTGTAGAGGGAGCTTTACTCTGTATCTAACCCCATGCTGTACCTGTCCTGGGAGTGTTTGATGGGGGGACAGTGGAGAGGGAGCTTTACTCTGTATCTAACCCCGTGCTGTACCTGTCCTGGGAGTGTTTGATGGGGGACAGTGTAGAGGGAGCTTTACTCTGTATCTAACCCCGTGCTGTACCTGTCCTGGAAGTGTTTGATGGGGGACAGTGTAGAGGGAGCTTTACTCTGTATCTAACCCCGTGCTGTACCTGTCCTGGGAGTGTTTGATGGGGGACAGTGTAGAGGGAGCTTTACTCTGTATCTAACCCCGTGCTGTACCTGTCCTGGAAGTGTTTGATGGGGGACAGTGCAGAGGGAGCTTTACTCTGTATCTAACCCCGTGCTGTACCTGTCCTGGGAGTGTTTGATGGGGAACAGTGTAGAGGGAGCTTTACTCTGTATCTAACCCCATGCTGTACCTGTCCTGGGAGTGTTTGATGAGGTCAGTGTAGAGAGAGCTTTACTCTGTATCTAACCCCGTGCTGTACCTGTCCTGGGAGTGTTTGATGGGGACAGTGTAGAGGGAGCTTTACGCTGTATCTAACCCCGTGCTGTACCTGTTCTGGGAGCGTTTGATGGGGACAGTGTAGAGGGAGCTTTACTCTGTATCTAACCCCGTGCTGTACCTGTCCTGGGAGTGTTTAATGGGGGACAGTGTAGAGGGAGCTTTACTCTGTATCTAACTCTGTGCTGTACCTGTCCTGGGAGTGTTTGATGGGGGACAGTGTAGAGGGAGCTTTACTCTGTATCTAACCCCGTGCTGTACCTGTCCTGGGTGAGTTTGATGGGGACAGTGTAGAGGAAGCTTTACTCTGAATCGAACTCTTTGCTGTAGCAGTCCTGGGAGTGATGCCAGCTGAGATATACACAAATCCTCTTCCCCAAATACAATGATGCAAACCTCCCACTCTCTCCCCTTGAAGAACAATCATTGTATTAATGTTCCACAGAGACCTGCTGGTTAACGAAATTTCATTGTCTTAAATCACAGCCACACAATTTAAAGTGCAGATTGCAAGTAGATGTGATTGAGTCTTGTCTGTACATGCATTTACAAGTCTTGGGAGAATTGCATTGATGTGAGAGGGCTTTATTGATGTTACTTTTTAGCATTTTATATTGCAATGGAATAACCTTTATTTGATGTTAAAATTAGCACCACTTTGAAAGTGCTGAATTCATTTGTTCAGGGTATAATTTACTGAAGGACATTATTGATCATAAATGAGAGATTTTTATTTTACTAAAAGTGTTTAATTTTGATGGGTCTGCGCTTGTGATATTTAATTAGAGAGTTCATTGTACTTTGAGAACAATAATGGATTTATTTTGCTTTATTCTGCCTGATAAGCAAAACTAAATTTGATAATATTTTATTCAAGAGGATTTTCTTCAATTTCTATCAATCTTGTTCCCCTCAATCATTAAGTGAGGCTGGGCTAAAGCTCCCTCTACACTATCCCCCATCAAACACTCCCAGGACAGGTACAGCACGGGGTTAGATACAGAGTAAAGCTCCCTCTACACTATCCCCCATCAAACACTCCCAGGACAGCTACAGCACGGGGTTAGATACAGAGTAAAGCCCCCTCTACACTGTCCCCATCAAACACTCCCAGGACAGGTACAGCACGGGGTTAGATACAGAGTAAAGCTCCCTCTACACTGTCCCCCATCAAACACTCCCAGGACAGGTACAGCACGGGGTTAGATACAGAGTAAAGCTCCCTCTACACTGTCCCCCCATCAAACACTCCCAGGACAGGTACAGCACGGGGTTAGATACAGAGTAAAGCTCCCTCTACACTGTCCCCCATCAAACACTCCCAGGACAGGTACAGCATGGGTTAGATACAGAGTAAAGCTCCCTCTACACTGTCCCCCATCAAACACTCCCAGGACAGGTACAGCACAGGATTAGATACAGAGTAAAGCTCCCTCTACACTGTCCACATCAAACACTCCCAGGACAGGTACAGCATGGGGTTAGATACAGAGTAAAGCTTCCTCTACACTGTCCCCCAATCAAACACTCCCAGGACAGGTACAGCACGGGGTTAGATACAGAGTAAAGCTCCGTCTACACTGTCCCCCATCAAACACTCCCAGGACAGGCACAGCACGGGGTTAGATAAAGAGTAAAGCCCCCTCTACACTGTCCCCCATCAAACACTCCCAGGACAAGTACAGCACAGGGTTAGATACAGAGTAAAGCTCCCTCTATACTGTCCCCATCAAACACTCCCAGGACAGGTACAGCACAGGGTTAGATACAGAGTAAAGCTCCCTCTACACTGTCCCCATCAAACACTCCCAGGACAGGTACAGAACGGGGTTAGATACAGAGTAAAGCTTCCTCTACACTGTCCCCCATCAAACACTCCCAGGACAGGTACAGCACGGGGTTAGATACAAAGTAAAGCTCCCTCTACACTGTCCCCCATCAAACACTCCCAGGACAGGTACAGCACGGGGTTAGATACAGAGTAAAGCCCCCTCTACACTGTCCCCCATCAAACACTCCCCGGACAGGTACAGCACAGGGTTAGATACAGAGTAAAGCTCCCTCTACACTGTCCCCATCAAACACACCCAGGACAGGTACAGCACGGGGTTAGATACAGAGTAAAGCTCCCTCTACACTGTCCCCATCAAACACTCCCAGGACAGGTACAGCACGGGGTTAGATACAGAGTAAAGCTCCCTCTACACTGTCCCCCCATCAAACACTCCCAGGACAGGTACAGCATGGGGTTAGATACAGAGTAAAGCTCCCTCTACACTATCCCCCATCAAACACTCCCAGGACAGGTACAGCACGGGGTTAGATACAGAATAAAGCTTCCTCTACACTGTCCCCCATCAAACACTCCCAGGACAGGTACAGCACGGGATTAGATACAGATTAAAGCTCCCTCTACACTGTCCCCCCATCAAACACTCCCAGGACAGGTACAGCACGGGGTTAGATACAGAGTAAAGCTCTGTCTACACTGTCCCCCCATCAAACACTCCCAGGACAGGTACAGCACGGGGTTAGATACAGAGTAAAGCTCCCTCTACACTGTTCCCCATCAAACACTCCCAGGACAGGTACAGCACGGGATTAGATACAGATTAAAGCTCCCTCTACACTGTCCCCCCATCAAACACTCCCAGGACAGGTACAGCACGGGGTTAGATACAGAGTAAAGCTCTGTCTACACTGTCCCCCCATCAAACACTCCCAGGACAGGTACAGCACGGGGTTAGATACAGAGTAAAGCTCTGTCTACACTGTCCCCCCCATCAAACACTCCCAGGACAGGTACAGCACGGGGTTAGATACAGAGTAAAGCTCCCTCTACACTGTCCTCATCAAACACTCCCAGGACAGGTACAGCACGGGGTTAGATACAGAGTAAAGCTCCCTCTACACTGTCCCCCATCAAACACTCCCAGGACCGGTACAGCACAGGGTTAGATACAGAGTAAAGCTCCCTCTACACTGTCCTGATCTAATGCTCCTGCCATCCTATTGGTGGCACAGCGGTTAGCAGTGCTGCCTCACAGCGCCAGGTACCCAGTTTTGATTCCTGGCTTGGGTCCCTGTCTGTGTGGAGTTTGCATGTTCTCCCCATGTCTGTGTGGGTTTCCTCTGGGTGCTCTGCTTTCCTCCCATAATCTGACAGACGTGCTGTTTTGGGTGCGTTGCCCAGACTGGCGCCGGACTGTGGCAACTAGGGGAATTTCACAGTAACTTCATGGCAGTGTTAATGTGAACCTTACCTGTGACTAATAAATAGACTTTAATTTTAACCTGGTAAACCCTCGCTGCACTCCCTCTATAGCAAGGACGTCCTTCCTCAGATAAGGAGACCAAATCTCCACACACAATACTCCAGGTGTGGCCTCACCAACGCCCCGTAGAATGGCAGCTGGAGCAGTGAGTATCCTAGCCCTTGCGTGTATTGCAGGATCCTGGTTACTGCGCTGACACTCCGAGTTAGCTAATGTCTCGTGTCTCCCCAAAAGCCTGACAAATGATTGCGAATCGGGCCAACTGCTCTCGGACTCAGAACCAACAAGCAATCTCCAGCTGCCTGGTAAAAACACAACTCTCATTCTAACTGAGGCAGCATCTGGAAAGCCAGCAGCCTCCCGAACAATACCGCACTCCACACATTAGAGCTGTCACCTTGACAATTTATGTGACCGATTAATGGCTGGAAGAGGATCTTAAATACATGCCTCTACTCTCGCCAACCTGAATACCTCATCCTTTCTGTTTACCGTGCACTGTACTGGCCGCTGTCCCTGTCACACTGCCATGGGAAGTAGGAAGCCCTGCATTCACATAGCGCTTTTCACCTTTGCACACTGATCCAAAGTACTTCTTGCTTCCTTGCAAAGTGCCATCGCTGTTTTGATGGCAGCAGCTAATATACACTCAAAAAACTACTACAAGTGGCTTCAAGAGGATCAGAGAGTCCCCACAGTGCAGAAAGCGGCCATTCGGCCCATTCCCCAGTCTGCATCAACGCTCCGACAGAGCATCTTAACCTCGCCCTTGCCCCTACCCTATTCCCATAACCACACGCATTCATCCCACTAGTCCCCCTAACCATACATCTAATATGGCCAATCCACCTAACCTACATATCTTTGGACACTAAGGGTCGATTTAGCACGGCCAATCCATCTAACCTGCACATCTTTGGACAGTAAGGGTCAATTTAGCATGGCCAATCCACCTAACTTGCGCATCTTTGGACACTAAGGGTCGATGTAGCATGGCCAATCCATCTAACCTGCACATCTTTGGACACTAAGGGGCAATTTAGCATGGCCAATCCATCTAACCTGCACATCTTTGGACACTAAGGGGCAATTTAGCATGGCCAATCCACCTAACCTGCGCATCTTTGGACACTAAGGGGCAATTTAGCATGGCCAATCCACCTAACCTGCACATCTTTGGACACTAAGGGACAATTTAGCATGGCCAATCCACCTAACCTGCGCATCTTTGGACACTGAGGGACAATTTAGCATGGCCAATCCACCCTAACCTGCACATCTTTGGATACTAAGGGGCGATTTAGCATGGCCAATCCCCATGACCCCTAACCAGCATATCTTTGGACTGTGGGCGGAATCTGGAGCACCCAGAGGATACCCACACAGACACAGGGAGAATGTGCAAACTGCACAAACAGTGACCTATGGCTGGATTCGAACCCGGGTCCTTAGCGCTGTGAGGCTGCAGTGCTAACCACTATGCCGTCCATGATCTAACCCAGATGGTCTGTTTTTTCAGCAGTGATGGTTGAGGGAATATTGACACAGGTTGCCAGGCAGAACTCCTCCTGCTCTTCCTGGAATCCCTGGGTAGGATTGATAGATTCCTGGAATATTTTATATCCGTCTGTGACTTGTTCTGATAGCACATCTGAGAGGTTAGCCCTCCATCAGCTCAGAACTTCCTGAGTACTGCACTGGGGATGTCATCCTCACTCCAGTGCTAAAGCCTATGGAGTGGGGATTGGACTCATGACCTGTTGTTCTAGATGCAAGAATGCAGACCGCTGAACCACGACAAACACAGAGAATGAATCTGGACAGCCTGACTGTTAAATCCCACTCCCCATCTTGACGACATCTTCTGAGTATTGGGAGCTCAAAACCATGTTCCAGCCACGTGACTGAAACTGCTGTACCCACCCCACCCCACCCCCCGCCTGCAAAAGTACCCTTCCCTCACTTCTAACATGGGCAGCACGGTGGCACACTGCTTAGCACTGTTGCTTCACAGCGCCAGGGACCCAGGTTCGATTCTGGCTTCAGGTCATTGTCTGTGTGGAGTCTGCATGTTCTCCCCGTGTCTGGGTGGGTTTCCTCCAGGTGCTCTGGTTTCCTTCCAAACTCCAAAGATGTGTAGGTTAGGTGGATTGGCCATGCTAAATTGCCCCTTAGTGTCCAAAGATGCGCAGGTTAGGTGGATTGGCCATGCTAAATTGCCCCTTAGTGTCCAAAGATGTGCAGGTTAGATGGATTGGCCATGCTAAATTGCCCCTTAGTGTCCAAAGATGTGCAGGTTAGATGGATTGGCCATGCTAAATTGCCCCTTAGTGTCCAAAGATGTGTAGGTTAGGTGGATTGGTCATGGTAAATTGCCCCTTCGTGTCCAAAGATGTGTAGGTTGGGGGATTGGCCATGGTAAACTGTCCCTTAATGTCCAAAGACGTGCAGTTTAGGTGCATTGGTCATGCTAAATTACCCTTTAGTGTCCAAAGATGTGCAGGTTAGGTGGATTGGCCATGCTAAATTGCCCCTTAGTGTCCAAAGATGTGTAGGTTAGGTGGATTGGCCATGCTAAATTGCCCCTTAGTGTCCAAAGATGTGTAGGTTAGGTGGATTGGTCATGGTAAATTGTCCCTTAATGTCCAAAGATGTGCAGGTTAGGTAGATTGGCCATGCTAAATTGCCCCTTAGTGTCCAAAGATGTGTAGGTTGGGGGATTGGCCAGGGTAAATTGTCCCTTAATGTCCAAAGATGTGCAGGTTAGGTAGATTGGCCGTGCTAAATTGCCCCTTAGTGTTCAATGATGTGCAGTTAGAAGAATTAGTGGTGCAAATACGTGGGATATGGGGATAATGTGGCGAAGATACTCTGTCAGAGAGTTAGGTTGGACTCGATGGGCCGAATGGCACCCCTCCTGCACTGTAGGGATTCTACGATCCTATTGTATGATGACAACAGTGATTACACTATGAAGCTGCTTCATCGGCTGATAAGTGGCACAGTGGTTAGCAAGTTAGCAATCCCCGGTGTGGGTCACTGTCTGTGCAGACTCCCCCCCCACCCACGCCACCAATCCCCCCCCCCCCGCCCCTCCCTCCACCCCCCGTGTCTGTGTGGGTTTGCTCCGGGTGCTCCAGTTTTCTCCCACAGTCTGAAAGACGTGCTGGTTAGGGTGCATTGGCCGTGCTAAATCCTCCCACAGCGAATAGGCGCCGGAGTGTGGCGACTGGGGTGGGGGTATTTTCACAGTAACTTCATTGCGGCGTCAATGTAAACCATACCTGCGACACTAATAAACAAGCTTTTAAGTGCTTTGGGACATTCCAAGGGCACGACTGGCACAATAGAAATGCAGGCTAGAGCGAGATTAGTGGGAAGAGGCTTTGAAAACACTTAGGAAAAAATACTATTTGCTTCTCCATCCACTTTAAGCACTTAGGCAGATCTGACTGCTTATTCACATCTCACCATCAAAAACCATCTCTTTCACTGGATGCCGATGAGCTGTCAAGAGAATGAATGTTTTTGAACGGTGAGAAGCGGAGGGGGTTGAGGGGTGAATTTGAGACATGACTACTCTTAATTACGCCCGTGCTGTGGATCGCACCTTGGGAAACAGCGATCTATATAATATTCGTTGCAATTCATAAATAAATGATTGATCGAGACGTTTCTGGGCTATTGTGGTATGATAAGGCGTCGCATAAATACCAGGATTATTATGAGTTTTGAGCTGGCGGAATAATTGGGAAGGAGTTTGGAACATTTGGATTTATGGTCCTGGAATGGGTTTGATCTGATGTGTACAGCACAAGTCAACTGGAAAGTGTTTAGTCTGTTTGGGTTCTGTAAAACGGAATTGTTTTCCTCTCAAGAATTCCATACAATAGGAGTGTTAATATTCCAATTATTCCTTGGCTCTTGGGTTTATTATATTCACATGTTTTTTTTGTCAGTTTCGCTGCTGTGAGCTTGGCTGAATCCACAGAATGAATGACTCAGTGAGCTCCTGTTACAGATATTATAAACCCGTCAATTTGATTTTTATTCATAATCCACAGAAATCCTGATCTGAGTGCAAGGTTCCTTAGCAACCTTGAGTGGCTCATTTATAAAGTGGCCACTTTCAATAAAGTGCTCTTGAAGGGGGTGCGGCTACATCGCTTGAATGAATTTTTTGTTGTCTCCTGAGTGCTGAACGCAAGCCCTTCCCTTCGCGTCCGGCCCCTTCGAAAGGTTTCTCTGCGCCTTCTCCACCCGCGCCAGCTGGCAGGCGCGGGAGGTGGGGAGTGAGGGGGTGAGGGTGAGGGTGGGGGAGGGAGGGGATGGGGGACGTGGGACTCTTTGTTACCTGGGGCCTCTACCAAGCCAGCCCTTTGGGTTTTGGTCCCAGGGCAGCACGGTGGCACAGTGGTTGTCACCGCTGCCTCACGGCGCCTGGGACCCGGGTTCGATTCCCGGCTCGGGTCACTGTCTATGTGGAGTTTGCACCTTCTCCCCATGTCTGCGTGGGTTTCCTCCGGGTGCTCCGGTTTCCTCCCACAGTCTGAAAGATGTGCGGGTTAGGGTGCTAAATTCTCCCTCAGTGTAACCCGAACAGGCACCAGAGTGTGGCGACTAGGGGATTTTCACAGTTACTTCATTGCAGTGTTAGTGTAAGACTACTCGTGACACTAATAAATAAACTTTAACTTAAAATGATGGTTATTCCTCAGCCCTAACTGTTGTGTGTACATGCATACAACAGCGAGAGCTGAGGGATAACCGTGTGTGTGTGTGTGTGTGTGTGTGTGTGTACATATGCATGTGTATGTGCTTATATCTGCATGTGTGTGTGTGTGTACATATGCATGTGTGTGTGCTTATATCTGCATGTGTATGTGTGTGTACATATGCATGTGTGTGTGCTTATATCTGCATGTGTGTGTGTGTGTCGTGTGAGTGTTTGTGTGAGCACGTATGTATGTGTGCGTGTTCGTGTGTGCTTGCTGTCTCTGCGTTCTCTGCCTCACCTGACCTCTCAACCTCTACCAGACGGATTCCTGGAATGGCAGGACTGACATATGAGGAGAGACTGGATCGACTGGGCTTGTACTCGCTGGAATTTAAAAGAATGAGTGGGGATCTCATAGAAACGTACAAAATCCTGATGGAACTGGACAGCCTAGATGCGGGAAGAATGTTCTCGAGTTCGGGGAAGACCAGAACTAGAGGTCACCGTCTAAGAATAAGGGGTAAACTATTTGGGACTAAGGTGAGGAAGAATGTCTTCACTCAGACTGTTGTGAACTGTAGAATGGGGAGGAGATGGCCCAGAGGTATTATCACTAGACTATTAATCATGAAACTCAATAATGTTCTGGGGATCCAGGTTCGAATCCTGCCACAGCAAAAGATGGATTTCAATTAAAAAAGAATCTGGAATTAAGAATCTACTGATGACCATGAAACCATTGTCAATTGTCAGAAAAATCCATTTGTTTCGCTGATGTCCTTCAGGGAAGGAAATCTGCCGTCCTTACCCCGGTCTGGCCTACATGTGACTCCAGAGCCACAACAATGTGGTTGACTCTCAACTGCCCCTCCAAGGGTAACTAGGGATGGACAACAAATGTTGGCCCAGCCCGGCGACGCCCGTGCCCCATCAATGAATTAAAAAAAATTCTTGCCCTTATTGCTGAAGGAATCAAAGTCTATTTATTAGTGTCACAAACAGGCTTACATTAACCCTGCAATGAAGTTACTGTGAAATTCCCCTCGTTGCCACTGTCTGGGTCAATGCACCTAACTAGCACAAGTTTCAGGATGCGGGAGGAAACCGGAACACCCGGAGGAAACCCACGCGGACACGGGGGAGAAAGTGCAGACTCCACACGGACAGTGACGCAAGCCGGGACTCGAACCTGGGACGCTGGCGTTGTGAAGCAGCAGGGCTAACCACTGTGGCACCGTGCCGCCTATGGTGGCGAGGGGATCAGGGGTTACGGAGAGAAAGCAGGAGTATGTGATCAGCCATGACCATATTGAATGGCGGTATAAGCTGCACCCATTTTCCATGTTCCTCACAATGGTGGCTACGCTTGGAGACGGATTTTCGTGTCGACTAAAACACCTTGGAACATCCTGAGGCTGTGCAAGGCGCTAGAGGAATGCAAATCCTTCAATTTCTCCTGTGTGATTGGAAGGGTCGGTGGGGGGGGGGGTAGGATAGTGCCTGGATGGGTTGATGAGAAGGTTAATTACATTTTCATTTGCAGTTGTTAACTCCTTTAGGAGTTTTAGTGTAAATCCCTCTTAGATTGGAAATGTCAGAGGTTGCGTCTACCTGCATCGTATTTGTATGCTGATTGCCAGCGCTCTGATTAGCGTATGGAACATGTTGTTATTTTTAATCAAAGAAGCTGAATTTGTTTAATGACAGGTCAGGAATTGTCGGGGAGTGTGGTGGTGGTGGTGGGGGGGGGGGGGGGGGTGGGGGGGTGGGGGGCCTTCTGTCCCACTCTGTTTTTTTTTGTGTTACAGAAAATATTTAGTTTGAGGTCTGTGTAGAGAGCACTTGACTTTACAATGTGTCGGAGCTTTGAGGGTTCCTTACCTGGATATTTGCAATACAACTCGGTAAATAAATCAGAGGATCGCGACAGAGCAGAGGAGACCATTCAGCCCGTCGAGCCTGCATTGGCTGCCTGACAGACTAACTTATCCAGGTCCTCTACCCTGACCTATCCCCGTAACCCCTCACATTTACCATGGCTAATCCACTTCATTTACACATCTTTGGAAACTAAGGGGCAATTTAGCATGGCCAATCCACCCAATCTACACATCTTTGACACAAAGGGACAATTTAGCATGGCCAATCCACCTGACTAATACATCTTTGAACATTAAGGGGCAATTTAGCATGGCCAATCCACCTAACCTGCACATCTTTGGACACTACAGGGCAATTTAGCACGGCCAATCCACCCAGTCTACAAATCTTTGACACAAAGGAGCAATTTAGCATGGCCAATCCACCTAACCTGCACATCTTTGGACACTACAGGGCAATTTAGCACGGCCAATCCACCCAGTCTACAAATCTTTGACACAAAGGGGCAATTTAGCATGGCCAATCCACCTAACCTGCACAACTTTGGACACTACAGGGCAATTTAGCACGGCCAATCCACCCAATCTACACATCTTTGACACAAAGGGGCAATTTAGCATGGCCAATCCACCTAACCTGCACATCTTTGGACACTACAGGGCAATTTAGCGTGGCTAATGCACTTAATCTGCACATCTTTTGGACTGTGGGGGGAAATCGGAGCACCCGGAGGAAACCCATTGAGACACGGGGATAATGTGCAAACTCCATACAGTTACCTAAAGCTGGGAATTGAACTCGGGGGCCCCTGGCCGCCGTGAGGCAGCAGTGCTAATCACTGTGCCGCCATGCCGGCCAACATGGAGATCTGTCCACAGAGTTTGAGCTGCTTGGTTCCTCAATGAAAGTCAATCCTTTCCATCAATCCTGGGTTAGTGGGGACAGAGCTCCAAAACCGGTTTCCAAGCATCTCACGCATTCACCTCGCGATGTGTAGAGTTAGAAATTCCTTACCTCTCTGTCTCTGGGGTTCAGCTGTGTTTGCTTTGCCTGTTGAACAGTCCCTGTGTCACCGTCTGTAATCAGCTGTAATAGACTCAGCTGCCAACTTGGTGCCAATGTGGGGAGTGTGATTTATAGCGGAAAAGTGTCAAGCAGGCAATGAACCCACTTAGCGATGCAATAATGTTTATCTTTCTGGAGTGGGACGCATCAAAATGCATCTTCTCTTGAACTAAAGTACAAGTTAATGAAGAATACAACCACTCAGGAAAGAGAAATAAATTCAGTGGCAGAATGTGAAGATTTGCTGAACTTGGTGAAAAATAAAAAGGCTGCAAGTGTGAATATTTAGACGGGGTGGTACCAGTCAACGCTAACTTAGAAAACTGCCATAACTAGATTCTTGAGCCTGTGGGTGTTGAAGGGAGGATCTGGTATGTCCAACTTCTTTCTCAGAAGCCATTCCATCAACTTAAATATTCACTCTCTCCACCGCCCACTCACAGTTGGAAATGGGATGGCACAATGACACAGTGCTGCCTCACAGCGCCAGAGACCCGGCTTCACTTCTGCCCTTGAGTTACCATCTGTGTAGAGTTTGCACATTTTCCCCATGTCTGCATGGGTTTCGTTCGGTGCCTCTGGCTTCCTTCCAACACTCCAAAAATGTGCAGGTTAGTGTATTGGCCGTGCTAAATTGCCCCTGAGTGTCCAAAGATTTGTTGGGTAGGTAGATTGGCCATTCTCAGTTGCCCCATAGTGTCCCAAGATGTGAAGATTAGGTGGATTGGCCATGCTAACTTGCCCCATAGGGTGCCAGGATGTGTAGGGTTTTGGATTGGCCGTGCTAAATTGCCTCTTTGTGTCCCAAGATGTGAAGGTTCAGTGGATTGGTCATGCTAAATTGCCCCTTAGCATCAGAGGGACTAGCAGGGTGGACAAGCGATGTTACGGGAATAGGGCCTGAGTGGGATTGTGGCCAGTGCAGACTTGATGGGCCGAATGGCCTCCGTCTGCACTGCACGATTCGATGATCTTTGGACACTACAGGGCAATTTAGCACGGCCAATCCACCCAATCTACACATCTTTGACACAAAGGGGCAATTTAGCATGGCCAATCCACCTAACCTGCACATCTTTGGACACTACAGGGCAATTTAGCGATGCACGATTCGATGATTAATCCAGATCTCAGATAGAAATCAGTTTTGTCCGGCTGTAATCTCGAAATGAGAAGGGAAAGGGAAAGAATGTCGCTGAACACAAGAGCGCAGGATTCCTGTGCTAACTTTTCAAATGGAAAGATTCACAATTTTTTTAATACAGAAGATAAAACTTAAATACATAAAAGACACAGGGTGCGATCTTACCGCCCGTTCACACCATAACCCGTCACAGTGAGGTCAGAGAATTTCCCGGACGCCAAATCTCAGTTCACTGAGGGATGTTGGAAAATCCCACTGGCATGAATGGTGGTAAGATTCTGCCCACACACACACACACACACCCACACACACCCTCACACACACACCCACACACACACACACACACACACACACACCCACACACACGCACACACACACACCCTCACACACACCCACACACACATCCACACACACACACACACACACACACACACACACACACACACATACCCACACACATACCCTCAAACATACCCATCCACACACACTCACACACACACACACCCTCACACACCCATCCACACACACTCACACACACACACACCCTCACACACACCCACACACACATCCACACACACACACACACACACACATACCCACACACATACCCTCAAACACACCCATCCACACACACTCACACACACACACACCCTCACACACCCATCCACACACACTCACACACACGCACACACACATCCACACACACCCTCACACACACTCACACACACACCCATCCACACACACTCACACACACCCACCCACACACACACCCACACACACACACACACCCACACACACCCTCACACACACTCATACACACACCCTCACACAACCATCCACACACCCTCACACACCCATCCACACACACACACACACACACCCTCACACACACCCATCCACACACACTCACACACACCCACACACACACACACACCCACACACAGCCTCACACACCCTCACACACACTCATACACGCACCCTCACACACACCCATCCACACACACTCACACACATACCTTCACACACACCCATCCACACACCCTCACACACCCATCCACACACACATCCACACACACCCTCACACACACTCACACACACACCCATCCACACACACTCACACACACCCACCCACACACACACCCACACACACACACACACACCCACACACACCCTCACACACATTCATACACACACCCTCACACACACCCATCCACACACACTCACATACATACCCTCACACACACCCATCCACACACACTCACACACACACCCTCACACACCCATCCCCACACACACACCCACACACCCATCCACACACACTCACACACACACCCTCACACACCCATCCACACACCCTCACACACCCATCCACACACACACACACACACACACCCTCACACACACCCATCCACACACACTCACACACACTCACACACACGCACACACACACATCCACACACACCCTCACACACACTCACACTCACACCCATCCACACACACTCACACACACCCACCCACACACACACCCACACACACACACACACCCACCCACACACAGCCTCACACACCCTCACACACACTCATACACACACCCATCCACACACACTCACACACATACCCTCACACACACCCATCCACACACCCTCACACACCCATCCACACACACCCTCACACACACTCACACACACACCCATCCACACACACTCACACACCCACCCACACACACACCCCACACACACACACACACCCACACACACCCTCACACACACTCATACACACACCCTCACACACACCCATCCACACACACTCACACACATACCCTCACACACACCCATCCACACACACTCACACACACACCCTCACACACCCATCCACACACACACACACACACACCCATCCACACACACTCACACACACACCCACACACACATCCACACACACACACACCCCCACACACCCCCACACACACGCACACACACACCCACACACACCCTCACACACACTCACACACACACCCATCCACACACACTCACAGACATACCCTCACACACACCCATCCACACACACTCACACACACACCCTCACACATCCATCCACACTCACTCACTCATGCCCACACACACACACTCACACACACACCCACACACACACCCGCACGCACACACACACACACCCACTCACACCTAAACACTCACTCACACCCACACACTCACACCCACACACCCACACACACCCACACCTATACACTCACTCACACCCACCCACCCACACACACCCACACACCTACACACTCACATACCCACACACATACACCCACACACACTCACACATTCACACACACTCACACACACATATTCATACACATTTACACACATCCACCCACACACACACACACACGTGCACACACACACACATACATCGACACATAGCTTTACCCTTACTTATGTAGAATATATATGTATGTGTATATATATATATATATATATAAACAACAGAACTATAAAAAGATGTACATCCCAGTACGGTGAGGTTTAGTTGATGTGTACAGGTGGGGTTTCACCTGTATTTAGTTTAAGGTTTTCTCTGAGCTGGGTACAAAACGTCAAGAATTGACCGACAATTGTTAATGTTATTGGGTGAGATGCAAAATGAAGGGTGATGTCGCTCTCTCAGAGTTTGAGGTGTTGTGTTTGGAATTCGAGCATTAATTGTGATCCTCCTGACAGTTGTAAAGCCTGAATAAATCTCCTGGCGTGGGGGCAGATTAGGAATGATTCTCCCTCCATTTCCCCCCCCCCATCCCCTTTGCTTCCCCTTTGGCAGAATGAAGTAAGTATCCGTGAAGCATTTGGAAAGCTCCATGCGCGCTATCTCATGGCAGCTTTGTTATCCATGAGCCAATGATGCTTTCAGACTTTGGCCTGTTGACAGTGAGTGACCCGAGGCCTTTATTCAGTTAACGTTTCTTTGCAACTAACCATCTCTTAATGGATCACAGTTCCCAAATTAGTCAACCTATAATTGATTTCATTTGCTCCACGCAAGTTATACTTCTTTGCTTGTGCTTCTCAGTAATTTGGAAATTTGACATGTCAGCTACGACTCTCACCAACTTTTACAGATGCCCCATAGAAAGCATTCTTTCTGGTTGTATCACCGCTCGGTCTGGGCTCCTGCTCTGCCCAAGACCACAAGGAATTACAAAAAGTCATGAATGTAGTCCCAATCCATCACGCAAACCAGCCTCCCATCCATTGACTCTGTCTACACTTCCTGCTGCCTCGGCAAAGCAGCCAACATAATCAAGGACCCCACGCACCCCGGACATTCTCTCTTCCACCTTCTTCTGTTGGACAAAAGATACAAATGTGCTTTTAGGCTTATTGATTGGGTAACAAATTGTCCCTATATTGGACCTCCCTGATCCTCACACATTAGGCATAGACTAAAATCATGAATAGGTCACTGACCATGGGACGGCGGCGCGGGCTCGTTGGGCCGAAGGGCCTGTTTCCCGTGCTGTGTTGTTCTTTGTTCTTTGTAAAATTCTGAGGTCCCGTACCGACCGACTCAAGAACAGCTTCTTCCCTGAACAGCTGCTGTCAGACTTTTGAATGGACCTACCTCGCGTTGAGTTGATCTTTCTCTACACTCTAGCTATGACTGTAACAGTACATTCTGCACCCTCTCCTTTCCTTCTCTATGAACTGTATGCTTTGTCTGTATAGCGCGCAAGAAACAATACTTTTCACTGTATCTTAATACATGCGACAATAATAAATCAAATCAAACCAAAATAAGTATACATCTCGCTGAGCCAGGATTTTGGGTCCATCTCGTGATGTGTGTCGCAGATTCTGGGTAAGGATAAGTTTGACTGATCCTGCTGCTTGGGCCTCCTTAAGCTCAGTCACCCCCCCCCCCTCACCCCACCCCTTCCAAATGTCTACGAGAAAAGGCTCACCTTGACCCCAAGTGGATCTGGGTCAACATAGCTCACAATGTACCCAGCAACATCTGGGTTCTGAGTACGGCTCCCACAAGACATTTTGTTGACCATGTGCAGGGTTGCCGCATTCCGCTGGGTTCCATCCATGTAGTTTTCTTCCTGCCGGTGTGACTGAAATGCGTAAAGCAAAGGACAAGTGAAAAGAGAGAGTTGTGTGTGGATTGTTCACAACATTGACTGTGAGAGGCCCCCCGCTCCTTCTGTGTCCAAAGCGTCAATATTTCTTTTGTTTTTCATAGAATCATAGAATCCCTGCAGTGCAGAAGGAGGCCATTTGGCCCATCCAGTCTGCACCAGCTGCAATCCCACCCAGACCTAAGTCCCATGACCCTTCATATTTACTCTAGCTAGTACCCCAGACGCTAAAGGGCAACTTAGCACAGCCAATATATCTCTTTGGAGTGTGGGAGGAAACCAGAGCACCCAGAGATAACCCACACAGACACAGGGCGAACGTGCAAACTCTACACAGACAGTGACCCGAGGCTGGAATCGAACCCAGGTCCCTGGCGTTGGGAGGCAGCCGTGCTAACCACTGTGCTACCGTGCCGCCCCGAATTACCACTTGGAATTGGCTTCTATTAATAAATGATAAATCCTTTTCTATAACTTGTTATGTAATATTCAACGCATATTAAATGTATTTAATTTTGTTCATGGGATGGGCATGGTGATACAGTTGTTAGCACTGCTGCCTCACAGCGGCAGGGACCAGGGTTCGATTCCCAGCTTGGGTCTGTGGGGAGTTTGCATGTTCTCCCCGTGTCTGCTTGGGTTTCCTCCAGGTGCTCCGGTTTCCTCCCACAGTCCAAAAGACGTGTTAGTTAGGTACATTGGCCGTGCTAAATTCTCTCTCGGTGTACCCGAACAGGCGTCGGAGTGTGGGCGACTAGGGAATTTTCACAGTAACTTCATTGCGGTGTTAATGTAAATCTTACTTGTGACACTAATAAATAAACCAGATATTCAGAGGAAACCGATGTATAAAAAAGATACAAAAGTCTGAGGTCACATACCAACTGAGTGGGGACCATTCAGTTCAAAGCTATGTGGGTTAGGTGGATTGGCAATGCTAAATTGACCCTTAGTGTGAGGGGGATTTGTGGCTAATAAATAAACTTTAACTTTAAGAACATAGAACATAAGAAATAGGAGCAGGAGTAGGCCATCTGGCCCTTCGAGCCTGCCCCGCCATTCAATAAGATCATGGCTGATCTGTCGTGACTCAGTTCCACCTTCCCGCCCTCTCCCCATAACCCTTAATCCCCTCTCTTATCAAAAACCCATCAACCCGTTTCTTAAAAATATTTAGCGAGGCAGCCTCCACCACTTCAACGGGCAGAGAATTCCAGAGATTCACCACCCTTTGAGTGAAGAAGTTCCTCCTCAACTCTGTTCTAAACCGCCTCCCCTTTACCTTGAGGCTGTGCCCCCTAGTCCTACTGTCTTTTTTGAGCGGGAAGAGTCTCTCCACCTCTATCCTATCCATCCCATTCATCATCTTATACGTCTCAATGAGATCTCCCGTCATTCTTCTAAACTCTAACGAGTACAAGCCTAGTTTATTCAGCCTCTCCTCATAGCTCAACCCCCTCAACTCCGGTATCAGCCTAGTACTGCACTCCCTCCAGGGCCAAAATATCCTTGCGCAGGTGCGGCGCCCAAAACTGCACACAGTACTCCAGCTGCGGCCTCACCAATGCCCTATACAGCTGCAGCAAGACCTCCCTACTTTTATATTCAATCCCCCTCGCTATGAAGGCCAGCATCCCATTCGCCTTCCTGACCACCTGCTGCACCTGCAAGCTGGGTTTTTGCGACTCATGCACAAGGACCCCGAGGTCCCTCTGCACCGTCGCCTGCTGCAGTTTTTCGCCACGTAAGTAATAGTCCTTCCTACCATTCCTCCTACCAAAGTGGACCACCTCACACTTGCCAACATTAAATTCCATTTGCCATTTCCTGGCCCATTCGCCCAGCCTATCTAGATCCTTCTGCAGACTCTCCCCACCCTCCACACAAATTGAGGAACTTGAGTGAACAAGTCTGATTTCAATGTTACAGCCCACTGAACTGAAGGAAGGGCCACTGGTGGGACCCACTCACTAACCGAGATTGCCCATCACTGATATCATGTCTTTAACTTAATTAAGTGTCCTAAAAGTCATCACAGAAGGTTGTGGATCGAAGCTTTGACACTGAGCCACAAAAGATTGGCCGAAGATAACTCTTAAAGGAAGTTTTAGTATCGGGAGAGAGAGGCGGCACAGCCCCAGGGCTGAAGCTAAAGGCACACACGCACATACATGTTGTCTTTACGGCACAACCGCGGAGTCCAACTCAATGACAGTCCAACTCAACGGGCCGAGTGGCCTCTGCCTCTGCCGAGTCGGCTCTACACCTTCTAAGGACAATCCCCAAGATAGTGTTTTGAAGGAAAAAAAATAGCAACTTTGGGGAAATCGAGAATTCGAACCCAACAGAGCGCTGAGTGTAACTCTTTCCGACATGGTTAAACCTTGCAGGGAATCGGAGACTAGGAGGAATCGTGGAACACCATCCCAAAACATTGGCCTTGACAAAATCCCGGAAACACGTGCAAGATAAGCAGAACTTGGTGTGTGTGGTCAATGTACACAAAGTAGAGAAACATGCTGTGAGTGTACAGTGAGGTGTGGAGATTATACAGACTCTACTTCCAGCACACTGTCCTTCTCTCTGTCCTGCTATTGGATTGATATTTGGCAGAGAGGCACCAGTGACTAACCCGTTAAAAAGTGATAGACTAACCCAAATTTTCATTCAAAGTTTATTGATGTATGAGTGTCACAAGTTGGCTTACATTAACGCTGCAATGAAGTTACTGTGAAAATCTCCTAGTTGCCACACTCCGGTGACTGTTCAGGTACACTGGTACATGGCCAATGCACCTTAACCAGCACGTCTTTCAGACTGTGGGAGGAAACCCATGCAGACACGGGGAGAACGTGCAGACTCCGCACGGACAGTGACCCAAGCCAGGAATTGAACCCAGGTCCCTGGCACTGTGAGGCAGCAGTGCTAATAAGGACGGGGCTGTACCAAAAATAATGAGAGTTGATGCATGTGTTTTAATATTTATATAGAGAGCTGAGTCCATTCTAGGCAGACAGTGTAGAAGGAGGCCATTTGGCCTATCAAGTCCATACCAGCTGTTACAACGAGCACCTTATCCAGACCCAAACCACCTCATCCTTTCTCCATATCATGGCTAATCCACCTAATCTACACAACAAGCTCAAAGGTCTGAATGGCTTCTAATCTCTATATTTCTAACTGGCACCAGGTATCAATATCCAGCGCTGATACTAAACGCCTGGAATGGATGGGTTGTCTTATAAGGAACGGTCAGGCAGGTTAGGCTTGTTCAGAAGACTAAGAGGCAATTTGACTCAAACATAGAAAACCCTGAGGGGTATTGACAGGGTGGGCATGGAGAGGACGCTTCCTCTTGTGGGAGAATCTAGAACCTGGGGGTCTCTGCTTACTAATCAGTTGTCGCCCATTTAGGACGGAGAAGAGGAGAATTCTTTTCCCTCAGAGGCTGGTGAGTCTCTTCCTCACAAGGCAATGGGAGCAGAGCCTTAGAATATTTATATTCTGAGCGAGATAGGTTCTTGATTAATGAGGGGGTGTAAGATAGTCAGGGGCCGGTGGGAGTGTGGGGTTGGATTACAGTCAGATTAGCCATGATTTTATTGAATGGGGCAGCAGGCTCGAGGGGCTGAGTGGCCTACTCCTGCTCCTAATTCATACGTTCATCTGTAGGTGGGGGAACGGGATGGGGTTTGCTTCCACTGATTTCCAGTTACTCCCACAGCAATAACTTGTATCAATGTCATTCCTTCAATAAACTGAAGCATTGAAATATGCTTCTCTCGTTTTCCCTCTCCCTCTCCTCTCCACCTCTCTCTATTTCCCTCTCTCTCTTTCACTCTCTATTTTCCCCTCTCTCTCACTCTTTTCCTCTCCATCTCTTTCCCTCTCTCTACCTCTTTCCTTTTCTCTCTCTTTCTCTCTCGCACTCTTTCCCTTTCTCTCTCTCACTTTCACTCTCTCTCTTTCCTTTTCTCTCTCTTTCTCTCTCGCACTCTTTCCCTTTCCTCCTCTCTTGCTTTCCCTCTCTCACTTTCACTCTCTCTCTTTCCTTCTCTCTCTTGCTCTTTCCTTTTCCCTCTCTCTCTTTCTCCCTCTCTCTTTCCCTCTCTCTTTCCTTCTCTCTCTTTCCCTCTCCCTCGCTTTCCCTCTCTCTCTTTCCTTCTCTCTCTTGCTCTTTCCTTTTCCCTCTCTCTCTCTTTCCCTCTCTCTTTCCTTCTCTCTCTTTCCCTCTCCCTCGCTTTCCCTCTCTCTCTTTCCCCCTCTCTCTTTCTCCCTCTCTCTTTCCCTCTCTCTCTTTCCCTCTTTCTCTCCCTTGTTCCTTCCTTCTGCTCTCTCACTTTCACTTTCTCTCTTTCCTTCTCTCTCTTGCTCTTTCCTTTTCCCTCTCTCTCTTTCTCCCTCTCTCTTTCCCTCTCCCTCGCTTTCCCTCTCTCTCTTTCCCTCTCTCTCTTTCTTTCTCTCACTTTCCCTCTCCCTCGCTTTCCCTCTCTCTCTTTCCCCCTCTCTCTTTCTCCCTCTCTCTTTCCCTCTTTCTCTCCCTTGTTCCTTCCTTCTGCTCTCTTACTTTCCCTCTCTTGCTTTCCCTCTCTCTCTCTTTCCCTCGCTCTCTCTCTCTCTCTTTCTCTCTCTCACATTCCCTCTCTCTCTCCCGCCCTGTAATTAAAATCATTAAAAGAAAGAAGAATGACATTTTTTGTGTGACCCAATGGTTTGGAACACAAGTTGTGCATCTTTCATGGGCAACTTGTGAGACAGGGAGCCTTGATCAGAGAAGGAGGCAGAGAGAGAGAGAGAGAGAGAGAGAGGGGTATGGCCTGATTCTCCACACCAATCCACTCTGAGAAATTTCCTCCCCAACCCGCCACTGGGAGCACAACATTTACCCCACTGTCACTTATGGTAACACAGTGGGTTAGCACTGCGGCCTCACAGCGCCAAGGACCCGGGTTCGCTTCCCAGCTTGAATCACTGTCTGTGTGGAATCTGCATGTTCTCCCCATGTCTGCGTGGGTTTCCTCCGGGTGCTCCAGTTTCCTCCCACAGTCTAAAAGACGTGCTGGTTAGGGTGCATTGGCCGTGCTAAATTCTCCCTCAGTGTAACCCGAACAGGCCCCGGAGCGTGGCACCTTGATGATTTTCACAGTAACTTCTTTGCAGTGTTAACGTAAGCCTTACTTGTGACTAACAAATAAACGATAAACTAAGGGGCAATTATAATACAAGTCAGCCCCGTTCTTGTTTCGCTTGTTGAAGGGGCAGCACTCCGAAAGCTCCTGATTCCAAATAGACCTGTTGGATTTTAACCTGGTGTTGTGAATCTTCTTGCTTGATTGACTGAGACACGGTGGCACAGTGGGTTAGCGCTGCTACCTCACAGCGCCAGGCAGCTAGGTTCGATTCCTGGCCTGGGTCACTGTCTGTGTGGAGTCTGCACATTCTCCCCGTGTCTGTGTGGGTTTCCTCCGGGTGTTCCAGTTTCCTCCCACAGTCTGGGAGACGTGCTGGCTCGGGTACATTGACCCGAACAGGCGCCGGAGTGTGGCAACTAGGGGAATTTCACAGCGACTTCATTGCAGTGTTAATGTAAGCTGACTTGTGACACTAATAAAATATACTTTTGGGTACAATTTTGTCTTTTAAGAAGCAGCTACATGGGTATAAAGGGATATGGGCCAAACACGGGCAATTTTGGGACTAGTTTAGGGGTTAAGAAAAGGAACAGCATGGACAAGTTGGGCCGAAAGGCCTGTTTCCGCACTGTAAACCTCTATGACCCGATGACTGGCACGGAACAGGCTCGATGGGCTGAATGGCCTCTTGCTGATCCGGTTTCGCTGACAAGACTTTGTAGAGTCAGTTAGTCAGTGATGAGAAGGGGATGATATTCTGTGGGTTGTGACTCTTTGAATGGCTATTAAAACACTTGGTGCTGGCAGAATGTTTATTATCACTTAATGCCATGCTGAAGCATCGTACTTAGTGAAAATTAATTTAGCGATTTAAATTTTTTTGGATGCCTGTCAGACAATAATTAGATTAGCTGCTCTTAATCAAGCCATCAGTTTTCTTTATCTCTCTCTCATTCTCTCGCACTGCCCTCCTTGCCTGAGCTGATAATGTAGCCCAGGGCCTGACCATCACTTCTGCCACAGTCTGACGTGATCCCTGACAGTGGATACCAGCTGTTCAACTGTGGGGGCTGTCGCTCTGAACCTGACGCTGTTCTCCCCACCCCCGCCTGTTCTCCCCACCCCCGCCTGTTCTCCCCACCCCCGCCTGTTCTCCCCACCCCCGCCTGTTGTGTGAGGCAGGGGAAGTGATTTCCAGTGTTCAGGCTCACCGCGGAATCACAAACACAGATTCTTCACGTGAGCTGATGGTCCGAGGCTGGTCACGTTCTGGGAGTAAAGCTCTCATTCCACGCTGCATTATTTCATTCTGAGTTTAACATTAGTGGCAGCCAGCTCTGGGTACCCTCTGAAGGTCTTTATCCAGGGGCAAAGTGAAACTCAGCACCAGTTTACACCTCCCTGTGACCCTTGCTTTTACCCCCTTTCTCATTTTCTGAATTCTGTCCATCCCTTGGTTTTATTTTGCTCTCTGCTTCTCCCTCTTTCAGCTTCTGGGTCAGTGCATCTGTTTCATTCTGTTTTGCCTTGTGTGTGTGACACAGTGTGTGTGTGTGTGTGTGTGACTGTGTGTGTGAGTGTGTGTGTGTCTATATGTGTGACTGAGTGTGTGTGTATGTGTATCATTGTGTATGTGTGCACATGTACATGTGTCACTGAGAATGTGTGTCTGTCATTGTGTGTCTGTGTGTGTGTGTGTGCGCATGGGCATGTGTATGTGTGTCAGTGTGTGTCACTGAGTGTGTCTGTGTGTCACCGTGTGTGTGTGTGTGCACCCGTGTATGTGTAAGTGTGTCAATGTATGTGTCACTGAGTGTGTCTGTGTGTCACCGTGTGTGTGTGTGTGCACCCGCGTATGTGTAAGTGTGTCAATGTGTGTGTCACTGAGTGTGTCTGTGTGTCACCATGTGTGTGTGTGTGTGTGTGCACCCGCGTATGTGTAAGTGTGTCAATGTATGTGTCACTGAGTGTGTCTGTGTGTCACCGTGTGTGTGTGTGTGCACCCGCGTATGTGTAAGTGTGTCAATGTGTGTGTCACTGAGTGTGTCTGTGTGTCACTGTGTGTGTGTGTGTGTGTGCACCCGCGTATGTGTGTCAATGTGTGTGTCACTGAGTGTGTCTGTGTGTCACCGTGTGTGTGTGTGTGTGCGCACGCGCGCATGTGTATGTGTGTCATTTGTGTGTGTATCAATGAGTTTGTGAGCGCATGTGTGTGTGTGTCACTGTGTGTGTGAGCATGTGTGTGTGTGTGTAAGTGTAGATGTGAGTGTGTGTCACTGAGTGTGTGAGTAACTGCGTGCCTGTGTCTATCTCAAAATCTATCTTCTTTTTAAATCTCCCCCAATCTTTCTGCCTCACTCTGACACTCGCTGCGTCTCTCTGCACTGGTGTTGAGTCTGATGTGTGTCTCTCTCCATTGCTTTGTCTGCAGGTCCGTCAGCCCCACTCTGCTTTGTCCTGTCTCTATGTTTCACTCAGATTCTGCTTTGCTTTTATTTGACGGTGCCCCTGTTGTCCTATATCTTTCTTGCCCTGCTTGATCCTTGCTCTCTCCATTTACCTCTTGCTGTCACTGCTCCCCTGTGTGTGTGTGTGTGAGTGTGAGTGAGTGTGTGTGTGTGTCCCTGTCCGCTCTCTGCTGGTTACATCGGAATTGTTCGTGCTCCGGGGTGTAAATACAATCTGAGTCAACCTAATCTTTAGCTGGTTCATCAGGAAGTGTCCGGGAATCTGGAATTATCCTCTTTATCCCTTCATAAAATTAGCCAGTTCACCCCTCCCCCACCCACTCTGTGATAGAGCACATATCCGTGCCCGCGAATCCCTGATCAGCAGTTTGCAGCATTCTTGGCCGTACAAACTGTATCCAACTTGCTCTAACTCAGCCCAGGTCCTTTTGACATGTCACTGGTCCAGAATTTCTTTCTGCAATGCGGGCTTCTGTACAGGCAGATTACTCCAATCCCAACAACCCCCATTCACAGCTCCAATACTTACAGTGCAGAAGGAGGCCATTCGGCCAATCAAGCCTGTACCAAGAACAATCCCACCCAGACCCTAATCCTGTAACCCCAAGTATTTACCCTGCTAATCCCCTTGACACTAAGGGGCTGTTTAACATGGCCAATCCATCTAACCTGTATATTTTTGGACACTAAAGGGGCAATTTAGCATGGCCAATCTCCTTAGCCTGCACATCTTTGGACACTAAGGGGCAATTTAGCACGGCCAATCTCCTTAGCCTGCACATCTTTGGACACTAAGGGGCAATTTAGCATGGCCAATCTCCTTAGCCTGCACATCTTTGGACACTAAGGGGCAATTTAGCACGGCCAATCTCCTTAGCCTGCACATCTTTGGACACTAAGGGGCAATTTAGCATGGCCAATCTCCTTAGCCTGCACATCTTTGGACACTAAGGGGCAATTTAGCATGGCCAATCTCCTTAGCCTGCACATCTTTGGACTAAGGGGCAATTTAGCATGGCCAATCTCCTTAGCCTGCACATCTTTGGACACTAAGGGGCAATTTAGCATGGCCAATCTCCTTAGCCTGCACATCTTTGGACACTAAGGGGCAATTTAGCATGGCCAATCTCCTTAGCCTGCACATCTTTGGACACTAAGGGGCAATTTAGCATGGCCAATCTCCTTAGCCTGCACATCTTTGGACTAAGGGGCAATTTAGCATGGCCAATCTCCTTAGCCTGCACATCTTTGGACACTAAGGGGCAATTTAGCATGGCCAATCTCCTTAGCCTGCACATCTTTGGACACTAAGGGGCAATTTAGCATGGCCAATCCCCCTAACCTACACATCTTTGGATCTACTGACTGAGTGTGTGTGTGTGTGTGTGTGTGTGTGTGTGTGGGTGTGTGTCACTGACTGCACATCTCTGGAGTGTGGGAGGAAACCGGAGCACCCGGAGGAAACCCACGCAGACACGGGGAGAATGTGCAAACTCCACACAGACAGTGACCCGAGTCAGGAATTGAACCCGTGCCCCTGGTGCTGTGAGGTAGCAGCACTAACCCACTGTGCCACCGTGCTGTCCTGTCAATGACATGAAACCTCCAGAGGCCCAGGCTAACGGCACGTGGTGGAATTTAAATTCAATTGATAAAATCTGGAGTTGAGCACGAGTCTCAGTAACGGTGACCATGAAACTATCACTGATTGCTGCACCATTGCCACCCTGGGTTCCGGAATTCTCCCTCAGAACTTCTCTTCAAGGCGTTCCTCAACATTCCTCTCTGACCGTTCTAACAAAGACTCACGCGGATTGGTGACGAAGGGAGTTGATCCTGCTCCTGTGAAGCAGTCTGATTTTTACTGTGTTAAAGGTGCTACGTAAATGCAATGCATCAGAGTGGTGCACAGAGAAGGCAGCAAGCTGGTTCCACTGCCCCCCAGGGAGACAGGTGTAGGGGATGGATGTAAAGGGGAGGGTGGGGTTGTAGAGGGGAGTGTCAAGGGTGTGAGGGAAGGGTGGGATGTGTGTGTGCAGGAAGAGGGTAGGGGTATCACAGGGAGGGATGTTGAGGGGGAGGGTGAGGGAGTAGAGGGGGTGGGTAGCAGAGCGAGGGGGAGAGTTGGTCTTGAGGGGAGGGGAGAGATATCGAAGGGGCAGGTAGGAGTGTCGAGGGGAGGGAGGGCTGTCGAGGGGCCGAGGTTTGACTGATCTCACCTCAGGGGAATGAGTAGAGCAGTGCGTGTGGTGCGTGTCAATGCATGTCAGTGTGTGCCAGTGCCTGTCAGTGCGTGTCAGTCTGTGTCAGTGCATATCAGTGTGTACCAGTGCATGCCAATATGTGTCAATGCGTGTCAGTATGTCAGTGCTTTTCAGTGTGTCAGTGCGTGTTAGTGTATGTCAGTGCATGTCAGTGTGTATCAGTGCATGTCAATGTGCGTCAGTGTGTGTTGGTGTATGTCAGTGCATGTCTGTGCGTGTCAGTGCATGTCAGTGCGTGTCAGTGCGTGTTGGTGTGTCTCAACACGTGTCAGTGCTGTGATGCTAATGAAAGTTGTTGGTTCAGAAGGGCACAATATCTATTGGAGAGTGTACGTAACTGGTTCAGATTGAATCTGATTAGACTGGCCAGGCTGTGTAATAAGTAGTTTTCCCAAGTTCCACCGTCTTGGAGGGAGTGCAGAGAGGTTTACTCGGCTGATACCGGAGTTGAGGGGGTTGAGCTATGAGGAGAGGCTGAATAAACTAGGCTTGTACTCGTTAGAGTTTAGAAGAATGAGGGGAGATCTCATTGAGACGTATAAGATGATGAATGGGATGGATAGGATAGAGGTGGAGAGACTCTTCCCGCTCAAAAAAGACAGTAGGACTAGGGGGCACAGCCTCAAGATAAAGGGGGGGCGGTTTAGAACGGAGTTGAGGAGGAACTTCTTCACTCAAAGGGTGGTGAATCTCTGGAATTCTCTACCTGTTGAAGTGGTGGAGGCTGCCTCGCTAAATATTTTCAAGAAGCGGGTTGATGGGTTTTTGATAAGAGAAGGGATTAAGGGTTATGGGGAGAGGGCCGGAAAGTGGAACTGAGCCACGACAGATCAGCCATGATCTTATTGAATGGCGGGGCAGGCTCGAAGGGCCAGATGGCCTACTCCTGCTCCTATTTCTTATGTTCTTATGTTCTCACGCAGGCAGTGACCCAAGCTGGGAATCGAACCCAGGTCCCTCGCGCTGTGGGGCAGCAGCGCTAACCCACTGTGCTACCGTGCTGCCCCAGATTGTCAATTGGCAATTCGGAACGGTTAATAAATTGCTAGCCTTCCCAGTGACGCCCACATCCCATGGAAGAATAAAAATAAACCCACTTGTTTGCATCACACATGTGGTGGGAATGTGTGTGAGGTGTTTGTACGCTCTCTCCGTGTCTGCGTGGGTTTCCTCCGGGTGCTCCGGTTTCCTCCCACACTCCAAAGATGTGCAGGTTAGGTGGATTGGCCATGCTAAATTACTCCTTAGCGTCCAAAGATGTGCAGGTTAGGTGGATTGGCCATGCTAAATTGCCCCTTAGTGTTCAAAGATCTGCCAGTTAGGTGGATTGGCCATGCTAAATTGCCCCTTAGTGTCCAAAGATGTGTAGGTTAGGTGGATTGGCCATGCTAAATTGCCCCTTAATGTCCTGGGATGTGTAGATTAGAGGGATCAGTGGGTCAAATTTGCAGGGATAGGCCCTAAGGTGGGATTGTTGTCGGTGCAGACTCAATGGGCCGAATGGCCTCCTTCGGCAGTGAGGGGTTTCTATGATTCTATGACACTTGCCTTCCCCAAAAGGAAATACACATGTTTTATTAGTGTTGGGTTGCTATGGAAACCTCTGCAGCCACATCACTGATCTGTTGCTTATCCTGGAAGGAAGTTGTCACGACGAGCGTATCTGGTAAAAATTTACCTCTGAACTGGGGGAGCAGCGATAAGCCCGCGACAAGATGTTATCGACCTTCAGAGCCCTTCACAAAGGAGGTCATCTTTCCCCTGGGCAATGGGAATCTGCCAGAATAGACAACGCGCTCACCCCCCCACCCCTCCCCCCCGCTCCCCTGACCCCCCCCCCCCCCCCTCACACACACAACCCCCAGTCCACACTGATCTCCCTGAACTTGCTCAGCTGAAGACTTTACAATGAGCTCCCTCCAGCAGGCCGCAGTGTGACCTGGCAGTGAACCCTCGGTCGAGAGGCTGTGTTATTAGCTGTGTCAGTCCTGGATCGGTGGGTAGTTCTCCCTCTGTCTGTCTCTCGCCGGAGAGTTCAGCAGCTTGCGTCTACCAGTCCCCTTCCCAGAGATGCGAATGTCTAAGCAGCTCCCAGAGCCAGTATCCAGCGGGTGCTGCAGTGCCGCAGGTGCTACCTTATTTGGATGGGACATCAAGCGTGAGATCCACCCTCTCTATTGGATGCGAAAAGAAGAGTGGGGTAGTTTTTACCCAGTGTCTTGAGGCCAGCATTTATCCCATAGCCACCACCTCCAGATAGACATATGGTCTGGTCACCAGAAGACCATAAGGCGTAGGAGCAGAATGAGGCCACTCGGCCCATCGAGTCTGCTCCGCCTTTCAATCGGGGCTGATATTTTTACATAGAACCCTACAGTGCAGAAACAGGCCCTTCGGCCCATCGAGTCTGCACCGAACACAATCCCACCCAGACCCTATCCCCATATCCCTACACATTTACCTGCTAATCCCTCTAACCTACACATCCCAGGACACTAAGGGGCAATTTTTTAGCATAGCTAATGAACCTAACCCGCACATCTTTGGACTGTGGGAGGAAACCGGAGCACCCGGAGAAAACCCACGCAGACACGAGGAGAATGTGCAAACTCCACACAGGCAGTGACCCGAGCCGGGAATCGAACCCAGGACCCTAGAGCTGTGAAGCAGCAGTGCTAACCACTGTGCTACCGTGCCGCCATCCCCATCTCATCCCCATTCTCCTGCCTTTTCCCCGTAACTTCTGATCCCCTTATTAATCAAGAACCTATCTATCTCTGACTTAAAGACACTCAATGGCCTGGCCTCCACAGCTTTCTGCGGCGAAGAGTTCCACAGATTAATCACTCTCATTCGCCATCTCATCGCTGCCCGTGGGATCTTTCTGTGCGTAAATTGGCTGCTGTGCTCCTGGCTTTATTCCAGTGGCTACAGTTCAAAAGTACCTCATTGGCTGTAATGTGCTTTGGGGCATATTGAACCCTGGTCCCTGGCGCTGTGAGGCGGCAGTGCTAATCACTGTGCCACCCCACGAGATGTTCAGTCCCTCCCTCCTCCGTTTCGATTGCAATTTCTGAATTCCAAACTAGGTTATTTATTTGCTTAATCTCCCAGCAAAGTATCTGACCTGCGTTCGATCCTTCTGTGGCGTGGAGGGACTGTAGTCCAGGTGGGACTACAGCCCGTGGGACCGAGTGTTATTCACCTTATCAGAGATTGCCACCTAATTGTATAACCTCAAACTGACCAGTTGCGAGATCTGAGCCCAGTGATTGGCCTGCTTGTTTAGTTAGTAGTTTTGGATTGAAATCAGTCTGACAGGATTCGGACGTTTGCAGACCATTTGAGAGTCAACTTAACTGAGTCAACTGAGAGTTGTAGGGGTCTGGAACGCGCTACCGAGTAGGGTGGTGGAGGCAGGAACGTTGGACTCGTTTAAGATGCAGTTAGATAGGCACATGAGTGAAACGAGAATGGAGGGATATGGTAGGGGATATTAAATAGGGTTAAACCTCGGGAGACACCGGGAAGGCAGGCTGTAAGATTAATATTTTTGACTTTATTCCACAGGTGGAGGTCCACCTCGTGTCAAACGAGGGGCATTCACACGGCGGGTCGTGCCTGGGCTGCTCTTGGAAGTTCCAGGAGTGGCCTAGAACTTCGTGTCGGTGTGTGTGCTTGATCCTGGACCGGTAGATGGGCGCCGCAACAGCTCAGTGACTAGCACTGCTGGCTGTGCAGGCACATGGATTTGGGCCTGTGTCTGTGGGAGTTTGTGCATTCTCCCTGTGGTTGCGTGGGTTTCCTCCGGGCGCTCCGGTTTCCTCCCACAGCCCAAAGATGTGCTCTCAGGCTAATCGGTTTTTACCAAATTGACACTATTTCTTCCCTGCATCTGACTGAGTAGGGTTCCATTCATAGATATGCAGGGTAGAATAGGTGCAGGGTGATGTGGTGGCGCGGGCTCGTTGGGCCGAAGGGCCTGTTTCCCGTGCTGGATTGTTCTTTGTTCTTTGTTAACAATGAAGTTGTGGAAACCCTATAGGGTTTAACTCCGCGCTTCCCAAACCAAACCTGCTCAATTTAACCTCCCCCATCGCCTTTGGCTTGGGTTAGGAACTGGTGGGAGGTGGGAACCCAGTACTTTAATCATGGGGTGTACACAAGAACCAGAAGCAAGAGTAGGCCATTCAGCCCTTCAAGACTGCGCTGCCATTCAATAAGATCATGGCTGATCTATGCTCATCTCAGCGCCTTCTCTGTGCCATTTCCCCGTCACCCTCTATTCCTCGATCTATCAAGTATTCATCGATCTCCACTTTAAATACTTCTAATGATCCGGTCTCCAGCACCATTTGGGGCAGAGAATTCCGGAGATTTACCACCCTCTGCGAGGAGAAATTTCTACACAGTTCAGTTTGAAATTATTTGTTGAAGTTGTACAAGACATTGGTAAGGCCACACTTGGAATACTGTGTACAGATCTGGTCACCCTATTATAGAAAGGATATTATTAAACTAGAAAGAGCGCAGAAAAGCTTTACTAGGATGCTACCAGGACTTGATAAGTTTGAGTCATAAGGAGAGGTTGGATAGACTGGGGCTTTTTTCTCTAGAGTGTAGGAGGCTGAGGGATGACCTTATAAGATCTATAAAATATTGAGGGGCACAGATCAGCTAGATAGCCAATACCTTTCCCCAAAGGTAGGAGAGTCTAAAACTAGAGGGCATAGGTTTAAGGTGAGAGGGGAGAGATACAAAAGTGTCCAGAGAGGCAATTCTTTCATACAGAGGGTGGTGAGTGTCTGGAACGAGCTGCCAGAGGTAGTAGTAGAGGCCAGTACAATTTTGTCTTTTAAAAAGCATTTAGACAGTTACATGGGTAAGATGGATATAGAGGGATATGGGCCAAATGTGGGTAATTGGGATTTGCTTAGGTGTTTTATGAAAAAGGACAGCATGGGCAAGTTGGGCCGAAGGGCCTGTTTCCATGCTGCAAACCTCTATGACTCTATAAATAACCAGCCCTTTATCCTGTTGCGATATCCCCTTGTTCCAGACTCTCTCACTTGTGAAAACATCTCACCATCGACCCTGTCAATTCCCTTTAGGGTCTTATCTGTTTGAATAAGGTCACCCCTCACTCTTCTAAACTCCAAGGAATACAGAGCCAGATTATTCAGTCACTCTTGATAGGACAACTCTTTCAAACCAGGGATTAGCCTGGTGAACCTCCTTTGGGCTACGTCCAATGTTACCATAATCCTTTTATTGGTGAAGGGACCCAAGCTGTGTGTACCAGGTGAGGCCTCTCCAACTCCCTGTAGAATTGCATCAAAACCTCCCCATTTTTAAACTCCAATCCCTCTGCAATAAAGACCAAAATGCCATTTGCCTTCTTAACGACTTGTTGGACCTTCCTGCTAGCTTTTTGTGATTCCTGCACTAGAACACCCAGATCCCTCTACACTTCAATCACCTACAGTCTTTCTCCATTTAGATAATAATCTGCCTTTAGACTTCTTCTATCAAAGTGCGCGAGGTCACACCTCCCCGCATTAAACTCCATTTGCCAGGTTTTCACCTAATCTATCTATCTCTTTCCTGTGCTACAGTGTGGTGGGTGGTGTGTGTGAGTGGGCTTGTCGCCAGGTTCAGCTCACACAGAAAGCCATTCAAAGGCCCATTGACTTCTAGAATCATAGAATCACATAATGAAGAAGGAGGCCATTTGACCCATAGAGTCTGCACCGACAACAATCCTACCCAAGTCCTATCCCCATAATCCCACGGATTTAACCTGGCTACCAATATTAAGGGGCAATTTAGCATGGCCAATCTACCTAACCAACACATCTTTGGACACTTAAGGGGCAATTTAGCACGGCCAATCCACCTAACCTGCACATCTTTGGACACTTAGGGGCAATTTACCATGGCCAATCCACCTAACCTGCTCATCTTTGGATACTAAGGGGCAATTGAGCACAGCCAATCCACCTAACCTGCACACCTTTGGGACACTGAGGGGCAATTTACCATGGCCAATCCACCTAACCCGCACATCTTTGGACACTAAGGGGCAATTTACCATGGCCAATCCACCTAACCCGCACATCTTTGGACACTAAGGGGCAATTTACCATGGCCAATCCACCTAACCTGCACATCTTTGGATACTAAGGGGCAATTTAGCGTGACCAATCCACTAACCTGCACATCTTTGGACACCAAGGGACAATTTAGCATGGCCAATCCATCTAACCTGCACATCTTTGGACACCAAGGGACAATTTAGCGTGACCAATCCACTAACCTGCACATCTTTGGACACCAAGGGACAATTTAACATGGCCAATCCACCTAACCTGCACATCTTTGGACACTAAGGGGCAATTTACCATGGCCAAAACACCTAACCTGCACATCTTTGGACACCAAGGGACAATTTAGCATGGCCAATCCACCTAACCTGCACATCTTTGGACACTAAGGGACAATTTAGCATGGCCAATCCACCTAAACTGCACATTTTTGGACACTAAGGGACAATTTAGCATGGCCAATCCACCTAACCTGCACATCTTTGGGAGGAAACTAGAGCAGCTGGAGGAAACCCATGCAGACATGGAGAGAACGTGCAAACTCCACTCAGACAGTGACCCGAGATAAGAATCGAACCCGGGTCCCCTGACCCTGGGAGGCAGCAGTGCTAACCACCGTGCTGACCTCGACATGACCACCCAGAAAGTTCCAGCACTGGCCTCTTCTCGGAGCACAGTCGCTCATCACAAGATCTGTTCTGACTGGAGAGTCAGGCTGCCAGGAAAGAGCTGAGCTCTGTGGAGGATTTATGGAGATATTGTGCAGGCTGGTAGCCAGGTGTAAAGTCTCGGCCAATTCTTTGATCAGAAGGACATCACAATTAGATTGGATGCGGCACAGAGTCACTCGCACAATTCCCGGGCTAAATTAAATAGATTAAATGCA
Source organism: Prionace glauca (assembly GCA_037974335.1). Classification (NCBI taxonomy): domain Eukaryota; kingdom Metazoa; phylum Chordata; class Chondrichthyes; order Carcharhiniformes; family Carcharhinidae; genus Prionace; species Prionace glauca. The sequence continues at coordinate 18,831,257 of CM075754.1, forward strand.
CAAACCAGGCTTGTATTCACTTGAGTGCTGAAGATTAATGAGGAATCTAATTGAGGCATTTATGAGAATTAAAGAATGCGATGGGATAACACAGAGAGCCACTCCTTCCTCCAATGGGACAAGACCAAAAAAAATGGGCACAACCTTAAAATTAGTGTTCGGGGTGATGTCAGGAAGCATTCCTTTACATAGAATTGGACTGAAAACCTGTAACTCTCTCCCACAAAAAATCTGTCATATCCAGCGTTCCTTTATAAATGTCCAAATTGAGATTGACACCTTCCTTTCCCCTTCCCTTCATAATTATCCTGGTAATTATAGGCCAGTTAGCCTTACTTTGGTGGTCGGTAAGTTAATGGAGAGGGTCCTGAGAGATAGGATTTATGACCATTTGGAAAGATGCAGCTTAATCCAGGATAGTCAGCATGGTTTCGTGAGGGGTAAGTCCTGTCTCACAAAATTTGATTGAATTCTTTGAGGAGGGAACTAAGTGTGTAGAGCAGTTGATGTCATATACATGGATTTTAGTAAGGTGTTTGATAAGGTTCCCCATGGTAGGTTCATGAAGAAAGTAAGCAGGTGAGGGATAGAAGGAAATTTGGCCGATTGGATTAGTAACTGGCTGTCTCAGAGGGTGGTGGTGGAGGGTAGCGTTTATGAACAGGGGGTTTGAGTTTAAGAGCCGTGGGGGTTATGCTGCAACTATACCGGACCTCGGTGAGACCACATTTGGAATATTGTGTGCAGTTCTGGTCACCTCACTATAAGAAGGATGTGCAAGCATTGGAGAGAGTGCAGAGGAGATTTACCAGGATGCTGCCTGGTTTGGAGGGTAGGTCTTATGAGGAAAGGTTGAGGGAGCTGGGGCTTTTCTCTTTGGAGCGGAGGAGGATGAGAGGTTTATAAGATGATGAGGGGGATCGATAGAGTGGACGTTCAGAGACTATTTCCTCGGGTGGATGTAGCTGTTACTAGGGGGGCGTAACTATAAGGTTCATGATGGGAGATACAGGAGGAATGTCTGAGGTACATTCTTTAATCAGAGAATGGTTGAGGTGTGGAGTACACTGCCTGCTGTGGTAGTGGAATTGGACACATCAGGAACTTTCAAGTGGTTACCGAATAGACACATGGAGCACACCAGAACGATAAGGACTGGGATAGGTTGATCTTAGGTTTGGACATAGGTCGGCACCACAAGCCAAAGGGCCTGTACTGTTCTATGTTCTTTGAGGGCGGTACAGTGGCACAGTGGTTAGCACTGCTGTCTCAGAGTGCTAGGGACCCAGGTTCAATTCCAACCCATGGACCCAGGTTCAATTCCAACCAAGTCTGTGTGGAGTTTGCACATTCTCCCCACGTCTGTGTGGATTTCCTCTGGGTGCTCTGGTTTCCTCTCACACTCCAAAGATGTGTGGGTTTAGTGAATTGGCCATGCAAAATTGCCCCTTAGTTGTCTAAAGTTGTGCAGGTTAAGTGAATTGGCCATGCAAAATTGCCCCTTAGTTGTCTAAAGTTGTGCAGGTTAAGTGAATTGGTCATGCTAAACTGCCCCTTGGTGTCCCAAGGTGAGTTGTTTTGCTGGATTAGCTATGATAAATATGTTACCTAATGTTACAGTTACGGAATTAGGGCCTGGGTAAGACACTCTCTCAGAGAGTTAGTGCAGTCTCGATGGGCTGAATGGCCTCCTGCACTGTTGGGATTCTATGATTCTGTGTGTTTATCCAGTTTCCCCCTTAATGCATCTCTGCAATTCGCCTCAAGCACTCAGTATGACAGCAAGTTCTGTTCTCTGCTAAAGAGTTTCTCCTGAATTCCCTGTTGGATTTATTAGTGACTGGTTTATAGTTGGAGACTCTGGCTCCCCACAGATTTTCACCAGGCAAGGAATTAAGGATTGATGGTTGGAATTGATCCCCAATCCAAATGAATGCGGGAACCGGCTTGATGGGCGGAGTGGCCTCCTCTTGTTCCCAAGTCCAATCCTGCCAACATCCACAATTGATATCCTCTCCGTGTGGATCGAATAGTGATTAGGAGCAGGAATTAACATATGAGGAGAGGCTGGATCGACTGGGCTTCTGCTCACTGGAATTTAGAAGAATGAGTGGGGATCTCATAGAAACATATAAAATCCTGATGGGACTGGACAGGCTGGAGTTGGGACGAATGTTCCAGGTGTTGGGGAAGTCCAGGACTAGGGGGTCACAGTCTAAGAATAAGGGATAAGCCATTCAGGACTGAGATGAAGAACCTCTTCACTTTGTGAAACCTATGAAATTCTCTACGATAGTTTATTTATTAGCCACAAGTAGTCTCGCGTTCACGCTGCAATGAAGTTACTGTGAAAATCCCCTAGTCACCATACTCCTGCGTCTGTTTGGGTACACTGACGGAACATTTAGCATGGCCAATCCACCTAACCTGCACATCTTTCGCACTGAGAGGAAACTGGAGCCCCCGGAGGAAACCCACGCGGACACGGGGAGAATGTGCAAGCTTTGCACAGACAATGACCCAGGCCGGGAATCGAACCCATGTCCCTGCCGCTGTGAGGCAGCAGTGCTAACCGTCTAGGGGGTCACCGTTTAAGAGTAAAGGGGTAAGCCATTCAGGACTAAGACGAGGAAGAACTTCACCCAGAGAGTTGTGAGGGGGTGGAATTCCCTACCACAGCAAGCCGTTGGGGCCAGTCCATTAGATAATGTCAAGAGGAAGCTGGGCATGGCCCTTGTGGCAAAAGGGATCAAGAGGGTATGGAGGGAAAGCGAGGAGTGCAAAGTGTATGATCAACCATGATCATATTGAATGCAAGCTAGAAGAGCTGAATGTCCTACCCCTGCACCTATTTCCTATGAATTCTGACCGACCTACTCCAATCCCGCTCTGAGGCTAACAATATCAATTTCCCTGCCAAACCGAGTGAGTCATTTCAGCAGACAGGGTTGGGGAAGGGTTGGGGGAGGGCTGATCTCCACAGTTCTGTCTTCACATGGTGGTCCATGAACCAACTGAGGCAGTGGGAGGTGGAGGAGACTGATTTTAATTGCCTCTGAGTACAGTTCTACATCGATCACAGAGCTGAACTTACTTAATGATAATTGCTTTTAGACTCATCTTGCACATCAGAGCAATGGCAACATCATTCTTATTCCATCCTGATATATGATTCATAACAGCAGAGTGTGGCTCCATTAATCTCTCTGTTTTCAGTAGAACGGCAGTCGTTTATTTTTATGCAGAGGAAAGGCTCTCGTTGTGGCTGTCACCATTGTCATAACCGCTCCTTTGCTGAGATTTATCACAACTTGTGCGCCCCACGACAGACCCAGAGGAGAACTGTCCGAGGGTTCCACGTGCTGTCTAAACTGCTCAATTCCCTGATATCCCAACCCCGTCGCCATGTAACCGTAACCAGCCCTCAAACCTCAATGATGCACCCACAGCTGGACTCACTGTGACAGAGACCAGAGTTCAGATCTGGCCTCGGGTCACTGCCTGTGTGGAGTCTGCACATTCCCCCACAGGTCTGCATGGGTTGCCTCCAGGTGCCCAGGTCTCCTCCCACTGTGCAAAGATGCATATATTAGCTGGATTGGCCATGCTAAATTAACTCTTTGTGTCCCAACAATGTGTAGGTTAGATGGATTGGCCATGATAAACTTTCCCTTGGTCTCTAATGATGTGCAGGTTATGTGGATTGGCCATGCTAAATTGCCTCTTAGTATCCAAAGATGTGCGGGTTAGGAGAATTGGCCATGCTAAATTGCCTCTTAGTGTCCAAAGATGTGCGGGTTAGGAGAATTGGCCATGCTAAATTGCCCCTTAGTATCCAAAGATGTGCGGGCTAGGAGGATTGGCCATGCTAAATTGCCCCTTAGTATCCAAAGATGTGTGGGTTAGGAGGATTGGCCATGCTAAATTGCCCCTTAGTGTCCGAAGATGTGCAGGATAGATGGATTGGCCATGCTAAATTGCCCCTTAGTGTCCAAAGTTGTATAAATTAGATGAACTAGCCATCGGAAATGTGTGGAATTACAGGGATAGGGTGGGAGAGAGGGCTTGGGTAAGATGCTCTGTCAGAGACTTGATGGGTCGAATGGTCTCTTCCGATGCTGTGATATTTATGCTGTTTCTTACTTTACCATATTTGGCCTTTTTGAGCCAGGAAACTGTGGTTTTAGTTGAATTAATTTCCAGGTCAGGGCTCTTGTTGCTCATCTGTTTCCCATCCCTAATCTCCCTTGACAAGTTGATGGTGAGTCGCCACCTTGAACTGCTGCAGTCCCTGTGGTGTGGGTACATCTGCAGTGCAGTTAGGGAGGGAGCTCCAGAATTTTGACCCAGCGACTGTGAAGAAATGGTGACATATTTCCAAGTCAGGATGGTGAGTATCTTGGAGGGGAACTTGCAGGTGGTGGTGTTCCCCATGTATTTGCTGCCCTTGTAACTCCAGACGGGAGAAGTTGTTTGCTCGGAAGGTGCTGCCTAAGGAGCCTTGTAGATGGTATGCATTGCTGCCACCGTGTGTTGGTGGTGAAGGGTGTGTTTTCCCAGCTTTGTCCTGGATGTTGTAGAGTTCCACCTACATCTCCTTCTTTAGAAACCATAGAAAGGGTTAAAGCACAGAAGGAGACCTTTCCGCCCAACTTGTCAATGCTGGCCCAAGGACACCCAGGCGTCCTTTCTAATCCCACCTTCCTGCACCTGGCCTATTGCCATATAGCTTACAGCACTTAAGGCACTTTGTAAAAGAGTTTAGAAGCCTCTGCCTCCACCATCAACTCAAGCAGCCAATTCCAGAACCCACAAATCTCTGTGTAAAAGAGTTCCTCCTCATTTCGCCTCTACACCTTATCCTGAATCAATGTCCCCTGGGTCTAGACATGGAGCAGATGCTTCCTCTTGTGGGACATTCTAGGGTGAGAGGTTCACAGTCTTAGGATAAGGGATCGTAAATTTAAAACAGAGTCGAGGGGAAACTACTTCTCCCAAAGGGTCATGAATCTATGGAATTCGCTGCCCCAAAGTGCGGTGGATGCTGGGACAGTGAGTCAATTTAAGGAGGAGTTAGACAGATTTTTAATTGGGAATGGGGTTGGAGGGTTATGGGGAGAAGGCAGGATAATGGGGATGAGGAGCCTATCAGCCATGATCGAATGGCGAGCAAAATCGATGGGCCGAATGGCCTAATTCTGCTCCTATATCTGATAAGTCTCCCATGCCGACACTATAGTTAAGAAAGCTCACTAACACCTCTACTTTCTCAGAAGGCTAAGGAAATTTGGCATGTCTGCTATGACTCTCACCAACATTTACAGATGCCCCATAGAAAGCATTCTTTCTGGTTATATAAGAACATAAGAACATAAGAAATAGGAGCAGGAGTAGGCCATCTAGCCCTTCGAGCCTGCCCCGCCATTCAATAAGATCATGGCTGATCTGTCGTGACTCAGCTCCACGTTCCCGCCCTCTCCCCATAACCCTTAATCCCTTCTCTTATCAAAAACCCATCAACCCGTTTCTTAAAAATATTTAGCGAGGCAGCCTCCACCACTTCAACGGGCAGAGAATTCCAGAGATTCACCACCCTTTGAGTGAAGAAGTTCCTCCTCAACTCTGTTCTAAACCGCCCCCCCCTTTATCTTGAGGCTGTGCCCCCTAGTCCTACTGTCTTTTTTGAGCGGGAAGAGTCTTTAAGGAGGAGTTAGACAGATTTTTAATTGGGAATGGGGTTGGAGGGTTATGGGGAGAAGGCAGGAAAATGGGGATGAGGAGCCTATCAGCCATGATCGAATGGCGAGCAAAATCAATGGGCCGAATGGCCTAATTCTGCTCCTATATCTGATAAGTCTCCCATGCCGACACTATAGTTAAGAAAGCTCACTAACACCTCTACTTTCTCAGAAGGCTAAGGAAATTTGTCATGTCAGCTATGACTCTCACCAACTTTTACAGATGCCCCATAGAAAGCATTCTTTCTGGTTATATCACAGCTTGGTATGGGGCTCCTGCTCTAACCAAGACCGTAAGGAACTACAAAAGGGCGTGAATATAGCCCAATCCATCACACAAACCAGCCTCCCATCCATTGACTCTGTCTACATTTGCCTCGGCAAAGCAGCCGGTATAATTAAGGACCCCACGCACCCCGGACATTCTCTCTTCCACCTTCTTCCATCAAGAGAAAGATACAAAAGTCGAGGTTACGCATCAACCGACTCAAGAACAGCTTTTTCCCTGCTGCCATCAGACTTTTGAATAGACCTACTATGGGACGGCAGGGTGGCACAGTGGGTTAGCACTGCTGCCTCACAGCACCAGGGACCGGGATTCGATTCCCAGCTTGGGTCACTGTCTGTGTGGAGTCTGCACATTCTCCCCGTGTCTGTGTGGGTTTCCTCCAGGAGCTCTGGCTTCCCCCCACAGTCCGAGGATGTGCAGGTTAGGGTGGATTGGTCATGATAAATTCTCCCTCAGTGTACCTCAACAGGCGCCGGAATGCGGCAACCAGGGGATTTTCACAGTAACTTCATTGCAATGTGAATGTAAGCCTAGTTGTGACTACTTGTGACTCCATTCTTTCAAGAGTGCAGAGATTTACCAGGATGCTGCCTGGTTTAGAGGGTAGGTCTTATGAGGAAAGGTTGAGGGAGCTGGGGCTTTTCTCTTTTGAGTGGAGGAGGATAAGAGGCGACTTAATAGAGGTTTATGCAGTACAGGCCCTTCAGCCCTCGATGTTGCACCAACCAGTGGAACCAATCTAATGACCCTCTAATCTAAACTATTCCAATGTTATCCATATGCCTATCCACTGACCATTTGAGTGCCCTTAAAGTTGGCAAGTCCACAACTGCTGCAGGCAGGGCATTCCACGCCCTTACTACCCTCTGAGTAAAGAACCTACCTCTGACATCCGTCCTATAATTACCACCCCTTAATTTAAAGCTATGTCCCCTCATGTTAGCCATCACCATCCGAGGAAAAAGGCTCTCACCATCCACCCTATCTAACCCTCTGATCATCATGTATGCCTCAATTAGGTCACCTCTTAACCTTCTTCTTTCTAACGAAAATAATCTCAAGTCCCTCAGCCTTTCCTCATAAGGCCTTCCCACCATACCGGGCAACATCCTGGTAAACCTCCTCTGCACCCTTTCCAATGCCTTCACATCCATCTTATAATGCGGTGACCAGAACTGTACAGTACTGTACTGTACTGTAGATACCACTTCCTCGGGTGGATGTAGCTGTTACTAGGGGGGCATAACTATAAGGTTCATGGTGGGAGATACAGGAGGGATGTCCGAGGTAGATTCTTTACTCAGAGAGTGGTTGGGGTGTGGAATGGACTGCCTGCTGTGGTAGTGGAGTCGGACACTTTAGGAACTTTCAAGCGGTTATTGGATAGGCACATGGAGCACTCCGGAACGATAGGGAGTGGAATAGCTTGATCTTGGGATTGGACAAAGCTCGGCACAACATTGAGGGCCGAAGGGTCTGTACTGCGCTGTACTGTTCTATGTTCTATTTTCTATATACTTGACATTAAGTTGATCTTTCTCTATACCCTGGCTATGACTGTAACACTACATTCTACACTCTCTCATTCTATAGAATCCTTACAGTGCAGAAGGATGCCATTCATCCCATCGAATCTGCACTGACCACAATCCCCACCTATTCCCGTAACCCCACATATTTAGCCTGCTAATCCCTCGGACACTCGATCTAGCGTGGCCAATCTCCTTCTCGATGTACAGCTATGCTTTGCCTGTATAGCGCGCAAGAGACAATGAATTTCACTGCTTGCTAACACGTGTGGCAGTAATAAATCAAATCAAATCAAATCAAATAAGTCAAATCATGGGAAATAATTTTGCCGTGACTCCTTCCTTTCAAGAGGAGGGGAAGGAGGGAGGCTGGGGGAAACTGGAGTGAGGGTCCTTGTGATGTGTTCTGCAGGTGAATCAGATGTGAAGTCGGAGATGTATAAATTCTAACGGGGGAGGTTTCAGATCTTCCAGAGTATCGAGTAAGACAATGTTCCTGCCTGTTTATCAACTCCTCAGTAATTTCTCTTCTGTCTATTGGTGCGTTTGATTTTGTCCCTCAGGCTACAGTCGTTAATATAATACTATTAGTCTCCCATTTGCATTCAGGAAGTGCAGGGTTGCCAACTGTGACGCAATCTCTGCCGACAGAATCAGCAGCAAATTGTTTATTAATAGTTTGTAATGCGGATCCATTTGTTGCAGATTTCAATGGATCATTGCCCCAGCATCCCCTTGCAGGCGCTGCTAAGGTAAACATCCCCACATCCCATCGACCCCCATTTGCCTTTGTTTGTCTTGCCATCTTATGATGGGGTCAAACTAACCCTTTCATTATTAAAGAGGCAGACAGGGTAGCCTCATAGAATTCCGACAGTGCAGGAGGAGACTATTCAGCCCATCCAGCCTACACCAATAGCTATCTCACCCAGGCCCCGTCCTGTAATCCCCATTATTTTATCCACTAATCCCCCTGACACTGAGGGGCAATTTAGCATGGCCAATCCACACAACCTACGCATCTTTGGGCGCTAAGGGGCAATTTAGCATGGTCAATTAATCTCGCCAACACATCTTGGGACACGAAGGGGCAATTTAGCTTGGTCAATTAATCTCGCCTACACATCTTGGGACACTAAGGGGCAATTTAGCATGGCCAATCCACACAACCTACACATCTTTGGGCACTAAGGGGCAATTTAGCATGGTCAATTAATCTAGCCAACACATCTTGGGACACTAAGGGGCAATTTAGCATGGTCAATTAATCTAGCCTACACATCTTGGGACACGAAGGGGCAATTTAGCATGACCAATCCATCTACCCTACACATCTTCCAACATAAAGGGACAATTTAGCATGGCCAATCTACCTAACCTACACATCTTGGGACATGAAGGGGCAATTTAACATGGCCAATCCACCTATCCTACACATTATCCAATACGAAGGGACAATTTAGCATGGCCAATCCACCTAACCTGCACATCTTTGGACACTAACAGGGAATTTCCCACGGCCAATCCACCTATCCTACACATCTTTAGACACTAAGGGGCAACTTAGCATGGCCAATCCCCCTAGCCTGCACATCATTGGACACTAAAAGGCAATTTCCCATGGCCAATCTACCTACCCTACACATATTCAGATATGAAGGGGCAATTTAGCACAGCCAATTCACCTGACCTCACACAACTTTAGTTACTAAGGGGCAATTTAGCACGGCCAATCAACGTAACTTGCGCATCTTTGGACTGTGGAAGGAAACCCAGAGCACCCGGAGGAAACCCACGCAGACACGGGGAGAATATGCAGACTCCACACAGACAGTGACCCAAATCAGGAATTGAACCCAGGTCCCCGGCACTGTGGGGCAGCAGTGCTAACCACTGCGCTGCCCATTGGGTAGATGCGGGTGAGATGTTTTCCCAGGTTGGAGAGTCTGGAATCAGGGGCCACAATTTCAAAATATGCAGGAAGCCACTTCGGACCGAGATGAGGAGAAAGTTCTCTACGCAGCGGGTGTTGAATGTTTAGAATTCACAAACCTGGAACGTTGTCATGGGAATCCCTATAGTGCAGAAGAAGGCCATTCGGCCCATCGTGGCTGCATTGACAACAATCCCACCCAGGCCCTATCCCCGTTTTGGTCTCCTGATTTGAGGAAGGATGTGGTGGGATTGGAGGCAGTTCAGAGGAGGTTCACCAGTTCGATTCCAGGGATGAAAGGATTGGCGAATGAGGAGAGATCAAAGAGTTTGGGCAGCACTCCCTCAGTGTGACGCCTGGGAATGTCGATCCGGGCTCTGGCGTCTCGCTTCTCGGCAGGAACCAGACGCCTCGAGCCAGACGCCAGACGGTGTATTCTGGGGTCCAGCCTTCTACCCCCCCCCCCGCATTCCGAGTCAATCCCTGAATAACGCATTCCCAGTGTGGAATATTAACCTGCTTGTTTCACGGTTAGTTGACTTGCTTAATCAACTGACAGAGGAACTGGGGCCCAAGAATCTAAAACACAGAATGCACTGAAAACATAAAATATGTAAGGGTTCGGATAAAATAATCCCAGGAAATTTACATCAAAGTGCGTCAGACCAGTCTGACAACCAGGCATGGAATTAAATTGCACAGGGCGTTGGTGAGACCACAGCTGGAATATTGTGGGCAATTCTAGTGACCTTATAGAACATAAGAACATAAGAACATAAGAAATAGGAGCAGGAGTAGGCCATCTGGCCCTTCGAGCCTGCCCCGCCATTCAATAAGATCATGGCTGATCTGTCGTGACTCAGCTTCACCTTCCCGCCCTCTCCCCATAACCCTTAATCCCTTCTCTTATTAAAAACCCATCAACCCGCTTCTTAAAAATATTTAGCGAGGCAGCCTCCACCACTTCAACGGGCAGAGAATTCCAGAGATTCACCACCCTTTGAGTGAAGAAGTTCCTCCTCAACTCTGTTCTAAACCGCCTCCCCTTTATCTTGAGGCTGTGCCCCCTAGTCCTACTGTCTTTTTTGAGCGGGAAGAGTCTCTCCACCTCTATCCTATCCATCCCATTCATCATCTTATACGTCTCAATGAGATCTCCCCTCATTCTTCTAAACTCTAACGAGTACAAGCCTAGTTTATTCAGCCTCTCCTCATAGCTCAATCCCCTCAACTCCGGTATCAGCCGAGTAAACCTCCTCTGCACTCCCTCCAGGGCCAAAATATCCTTGCGCAGGTGCGGCGCCAAACAGGCCTTTTGGCCCTTCTTGTCTGTGCTGAACCATTTTTCTGCCTGATCCCACTGACCTGCACTTTGGACCCTATCCCTCCACACCCCCTCTCATCCATGAACCCATCCAAGTTTTTCTTAAATGTTAAAAGTGACCCCGCATTTACCACTTTATCCGGCAGCTCATTCCACACTCCCACCACCCTCTGCCTGAAGAAGCCGCCCCCCCACCCTTAATATTCCCTTTAAACTTTTCTCCTTTCACCCTTAACCCATGCCCTCTGGTTTTTTTTCTACCCTAGCCTCAGTGGAATCTGAGGAAGGATGTTCCTTGCTGTAGAGGGAGTACAGGGAGTAGAGGGTTTACCAGGCTGATTCCTGGGATGGCAGGTCTGTCATATGAGGAGAGACTAAGTCAGTTAGGATTATATTCGCTGGAGTTTAGAAGAGTGAGAGGGGAATCTCATAAAATTCTAACAGAGTTAGACGGGATAGATTCAGAAAAAATGTTCACATTTGGCCCATCAAGACTGCATAGACCACAACACCATCCAGGAGTACTGTGTGCAGTTTTGGGCGCCGCACCTGCGCAAGGATATTTTGGCCCTGGAGGGAGTGCAGAGGAGGTTTACTAGGCTGATACCGGAGTTGAGGGGATTGAGCTATGAGGAGAGGCTGAATAAACTAGGCTTGTACTCGTTAGAGTTTAGAAGAATGAGGGGAGATCTCATTGAGACGTATAAGATGATGAATGGGATGGATAGGATAGAGGTGGAGAGACTCTTCCCGCTCAAAAAAGACAGTAGGACTAGGGGGCACAGCCTCAAGATAAAGGGGAGGCGGTTTAGAACAGAGTTGAGGAGGAATTTCTTCACTCAAAGGGTGGTGAATCTCTGGAATTCTCTGCCCGTTGAAGTGGTGGAGGCTGCCTCACTAAATATTTTTAAGAAGCGGGTTGATGGGTTTTTGATAAGAGAGGGGATTAAGGGTTATGGGGAGAGGGCGGGAAGGTGGAGCTGAGCCACGACAGATCAGCCATGATCTTATTGAATGGCGGGGCAGGCTCGAAGGGCCAGATGGCCTACTCCTGCTCCTATTTCTTATGTTCTTATGTTCTTATGTCCTATTCCTGCAACCCCATATATTTACCCTGTTAGGGGTAAATGACACTAAGGGGTGACACTAAGGGGCGATTTACCATGGCCAATCCACCTAACCTGTGTATCTTTGGACTGTGGGAGGAAACCAGAGCACCCGTTTGCAGGTGCAGCAGGTAATTGAGAAGGCAAATGGAATTTTATCCTTCATTGCCAGAGGGATGGAGTTTAAAAACAGCGAGGTTATGTTGCAGCTGTATAAGGTGAGGCTACACCTGGAGTACTGTGTACAGTTTTGGTCTCCTTACTTGAGAAAGGATATACTGGCACTGGAGGGGGTGCAGAGGAGATTCACTAGGTTGATTCTGGAGTTGAGAGGGTTGGCTTATGAGGAGAGACTGAGTAGACTGGGGTTATACTCATTGGAATTCAGAAAAATTAGGGGAGATCTGATAGAAACATATAAGATTATGAAGGGAATGGATAAGATAGAAGCAGGGAAGTTGTTTCCACTGGCAGGTGAAATTAGAACTAGGGGGCACGGCCCCAAAATAAGGGGGAGCAGATTTAGGACTGAGTTGAGGAGGAACTTCTTCACCCAAAGGGTTGTGAATCTGTGGAATTCCCTGCCCAGTGAAGCAGTTGAGGCTCCCTCATTGAATGTTTTTAAGGCAAGGATAGATAAATTTTTGAACAGTAAAGGAATTAAGGGTTATGGTGAGCGGGCGGGTAAGTGGAGCTGAGTCCATGAAAAGATCAGCCATGATCTTATTGAATGACGGGGCAGGCTCGAAGGGCCGAATGGTCTACTCCTGCTCCTAGTTCTTGTGTTCACCCAGAGGAAACCCATGCAGACACAGGGAGAATGTGAAATCCCACATAAACAGTGACTCAAGCTGGGAATTAAACCCGGGTCCCTGACCGTGCCTGTCCCTGTGAGGCAGCAGTGCTAACCACTGTGCCACCCCAAAACATGTCCCCAGGTTAGACAGGATAGATTAACAAAGAATGTTCCCAGTGATGGGGGCATCCAGAACTAGGGGGTCATAGTTTGAAGATAAGGGGTAAACCTTTTAGGACTGAGGTGAGGAGAAATTTCTTCACCCAGAAGGTGGGGAATGTGTGGAATTCACTCCCACAGAAAGTAGTTGAGGCCAAAACGTTGTGAGATTTCAAGAAGAAATTAGATATCGCTCTTGGGGCTAAAGGGGCCAAGGGACCCATGGAGTGGGGGGGAAGGGGGGATCGATCAGGATATTTGATGATCAGCTATGATTATAATGAATGGCGGAACAGGCTCGAAGGGCCAAATGGCCTCCTTCTGCGTCTAGTTTCTAATTTACTGTTGGAATCGGGGAGGGCGAGGCTCACAGAACAGAATTTGCCGTTGGCTTTGGAGGGGATTTTTACAAACCTAGCCCAGGCCCAGGTCGGAAAATCCTGGCGTACGTTTCCAATAAATTTAATAGGGATTCTGAAGAGGAAGGATCTGAATCGAAGTGATGATTCCTTCCACCGTGTAACCTTTGCTTCTGTCTGTGGTGTTGTGAGGTTAACACAGTAAAAAGTCTGACAACACCAGGTTTTAGTCCAACCTATTTATTCTCACAAGCTTTCGAGGGGACTGCCTCTTCGTCAGGTGAATGGAGAGTTCTGGCCTCAGACAGAGCATATAAAGCACAGACAGTTTAGAGATTGCTGATTAGAATGCGAATCCTTACACCTAACCTGCTGTTCAAGACCTGAAGTGGCTGATAATGTGAGTGGAAGGAGCACTGATCACAGTTTAAAGAGATGTGTATTGTCTCCAGACAGTACAGTGAGTGAGGTTTTGCAAACCCAGGCAAGTCACGGGGGTTACAGATAGTGCGACATGAACCCAAGATCCCTGTTGAGACCGTCCTCATGTGTGCGGAACTTGGCTATCAGTCTCTGCTCAGGCCAGAACTCTCCATTCACCTGACGAAGGGGCAGTCCCCTCGAAAGCTTGTGAGAATATTATCAAATAAATCGGTTGGACTAAAACCTGGTGTTGTCAGACTTTTTACTGTGTTTACGCCAGTCCAACGCCGGCAAACCCACATCACGTTGTGAGGTTACCCAGGCCCTAACCCCGCGTATTTACCCTGCTCGTTCCCCTGGCGCTAAGGGTGATTTTAAGAGTTCGGTGGAGATGGAGGGAGCCAGATAAAGGAAGAGGATGAATGGATTTTCCTCTTAACAGTTTCCCTAAATCCGGGAGGCTGAGTTGTGCAGAATCTCATGAAAGGTTTTTCTGCGAGTGTTAAAAAAACAGGAAGAAATTTCTTAAATATATTCTTGTTTGGTTGAAGTGAGTTGTTTGATTGGCAGTGTGGCTCACAAAGTACAATGGGAGGCCTTGCCTTTAATTATAGGTTGTCACAAAAGAGCCGTTTATTCTGGAATCATTCTAAACATGCCAGCAAGCCCATCATAATATGTGCAAAATCGGCCAACAAACTTTGTCAAAGGTATCAGTCAACTCACCGAATTGCCAAGTTAACCCCCACCCCGGTAAGCGACTGGCTGATGTGGCAAGGTCAAGAAGAGGATGCGGAGAAGGGAGGGGGTGACTTATCCATTCCCGGGGCATGGGCGCCACTGGGCTGGGCCAGCACTTATTGCCCATCCCTACTTGCCCTTGGAGGGGCAGTTGAGAGTCGACCACATTAACCTGTGGCTCTGGAGTCACGTGTAGGCCAGACCGGGGTAAGGACGGCAGATTCCCTTCCTCCCACATCCCAAAAATGTGCTTTTAGGCTGATTGATTGGGTAACAAATTGTCCCTATATTGGACCTCCCTGATCCTCACACATTAGGGGTAGACTAAAATCATGAACAGGTCACTGACCATGGGACGGCGGCGCGGGCTCGTTGGGCCGAAGGGCCTGTTTCCCGTGCTGTGTTGTTCTTTGTTCTTTGTTAATGAACCAAATGGGTTTTTCCGATAATCGTCTCATGGTCTCAGTAGATTCTTAATTCCAGATTTTTTAAAATTATTGAATTCAAATTCTACCATCTGCCGTGGCGGGATTCGAACCCGGGTCACCAGAACATTAGCTGAGTCTCTGGATTAATAATCCAGTCATAATACCACTGGGCCATCGCCTCCTCTTGAGGCCCCGGAAGGATTCGAGCACTTGGAGAATACTCGGGGAAGAGGACTGAGTTGAGGGGGTCTCCATACGTAGTCCCCTCGGAATCCAGGGTGGTTTTTTCCACTCTGATTTGATAGGTTCTCAGATGCCCCGACCTCTCTCGATGTGGCCGCACCTTCCTGAACCAACCTTCTCCATTTCCCTGACTGACCAGGCGTGAGTCAACCTCTTCAGGAGCATCCTTGAAGCATTTATCACAGAATCCATGGAATCCCTACAGTGCAGAAGGAGGCCATTCAGCCCATCGAGCCTGCAGTGTAAATTGAATGGGTCTTGGGAGCGTTCCATAACAGATCTGCCTCTCTGAACCGCTGAAATCTTGGCATGGTCCAATGAGGTAGTGATTGGAGTATGAGTTCCCTGATTGAGGTAGTGATTGGAGTATGAGCTCCCTGAATGAGGTAGTGATTGGAGTATGAGTTCCCTGAATGAGGTAGTGATTGGAGTATGAGCTCCCTGAATGAGGTAATGATTGGAGTATGAGCTCCCTGATTGAGGTAATGATTGGAGTATGAGCTCCCTGATTGAGGTAATGATTGGAGTATGAGCTCCCTGATTGAGGTAATGATTGGAGTATGAGCTCCCTGATTGAGGTAATGATTGGAGTATGAGCTCCCTGATTGAGGTAATGATTGGAGTATGAGCTCCCTGAATGAGGTAATGATTGGAGTATGAGCTCCCTGAATGAGGTAGTGATTGGAGTATGAGCTCCCTGAATGAGGTAGTGATTAGAGTATGAGCTCCCTGATTGAGGTAATGATTGGAGTATGAGCTCCCTGATTGAGGTAATGATTGGAGTATGAGCTCCCTGATTGAGGTAATGATTGGAGTATGAGCTCCCTGATTGAGGTAGTGATTAGAGTATGAGCTCCCTGATTGAGGTAATGATTGGAGTATGAGCTCCCTGATTGAGGTATTGATTGGAGTATGAGCTCCCTGATTGAGGTAATGATTGGAGTATGAGCTCCCTGATTGAGGTAGTGATTAGAGTATGAGCTCCCTGATTGAGGTAATGATTGGAGTATGAGCTCCCTGATTGAGGTAATGATTGGAGTATGAGCTCCCTGATTGAGGTAATGATTGGAGTATGAGCTCCCTGATTGAGGTAGTGATTAGAGTATGAGCTCCCTGATTGAGGTAATGATTGGAGTATGAGCTCCCTGATTGAGGTAATGATTGGAGTATGAGCTCCCTGAATGAGGTAGTGATTGGAGTATGAGCTCCCTGAATGAGGTAGTGATTGGAGTGTGAGCTCCCTGATTGAGGTAATGATTGGAGTATGAGCTCCCTGATTGAGGTAGTGATTGGAGTATGAGCTTCCTGATTGAGGTAATGATTGGAGTATGAGCTCCCTGATTGAGGTAATGATTGGAGTATGAGCTCCCTGAATGAGGTAGTGATTGGAGTATGAGCTCCCTGATTGAGGTAGTGATTGGAGTGTGAGCTCCCTGATTGAGGTAGTGATTGGAGTGTGAGCTCCCTGAATGAGGTAGTGATTAGAGTATGAGCTCCCTGATTGAGGTAATGATTGGAGTATGAGCTCTCTGATTGAGGTAGTGATTGGAGTATGAGCTCCCTGATTGAGGTAATGATTGGAGTATGAGCTCCCTGATTGAGGTAATGATTGGAGTATGAACTCCCTGATTGAGGTAGTGATTGGAGTATGAGCTCCCTGATTGAGGTAATGATTGGAGTATGAGCTCCCTGATTGAGGTAATGATTGGAGTGTGAGCTCCCTGATTGAGGTAGTGATTAGAGTGTGAGCTCCCTGAATGAGGTAGTGATTGGAGTATGAGCTCCTGATTGAGGTAGTGATTGGAGTATGAGCTCCCTGAATGAGGTAGTGATTGGAGTTAGACCTCCCTGAATGAGGTAGTGATTGGAGTATGAGCTCCCTGATTGAGGTAATGATTGGAGTGTGAGCTCCCTGATTGAGGTAATGATTGGAGGTGTGAGCTCCCTGAATGAGGTAGTGATTGAGTATGAGCTCCCTGATTGAGGTAATGATTGGAGTATGAGCTCCCTGATTGAGGTAGTGATTGGAGTATGAGCTCCTGAATGAGGTAGTGATTGGAGTTAGACCTCACTGAATGAGGTAGTGATTGGAGTATGAGCTCCCTGATTGAGGTAGTGATTGGAGTGTGAGCTCCCTGAATGAGGTAGTGATTGGAGTATGAGCTCCTGATTGAGGTAGTGATTGGAGTGTGAGCTCCTGAATGAGGTAATGATTGGAGTGTGAGCTCCCTGATTGAGGTAATGATTGGAGTATGAGCTCCCTGATTGAGGTATTGATTGGAGTATGAGCTCCCTGAATGAGGTAATGATTGGAGTATGAGCTCCCTGAATGAGGTAATGATTGGAGTATGAGCTCCCTGAATGAGGTAGTGATTGGAGTATGAGCTCCTGATTGAGGTAATGATTGGAGTATGAGCTTCCTGAATGAGGTAATGATTGGAGTATGAGTTCCCTGATTGAGGTAATGATTGGAGTGTGAGCTCCCTGAATGAGGTAGTGATTGGAGTATGAGCTCCCTGATTGAGGTAATGATTGGAGTATGAGCTCCCTGATTGAGGTAATGATTGGAGTATGAGCTCCCTGATTGAGGTAATGATTGGAGTATGAGCTCCCTGATTGAGGTAATGATTGGAGTGTGAGCTCCCTGATTGAGGTAGTGATTGGAGTATGAGCTCCCTGAATGAGGTAGTGATTGGAGTATGAGCTCCCTGATTGAGGTAATGATTGGAGTATGAGCTCCCTGAATGAGGTAGTGATTGGAGTATGAGCTCCCTGATTGAGGTAATGATTAGAGTATGAGCTCCCTGATTGAGGTAATGATTGGAGTATGAGCTCCTGATTGAGGTAATGTTTGGAGTATGAGCTCCCTGATTGAGGTAATGATTGGAGTATGAGCTCCCTGATTGAGGTAATGATTGGAGTGTGAGCTCCCTGATTGAGGTAATGATTGGAGTATGAGCTCCCTGATTGAGGTAATGTTTGGAGTATGAGCTCCCTGATTGAGGTAATGATTGGAGTATGAGCTCCCTGAATGAGGTAATGATTGGAGTGTGAGCTCCCTGAATGAGGTAATGATTGGAGTATGAGCTCCCTGATTGAGGTAATGATTGGAGTATGAGCTCCCTGATTGAGGTAGTGATTGGAGTATGAGCTCCCTGAATGAGGTAATGATTGGAGTATGAGCTCTCTGATTGAGGTAGTGATTGGAGTATGAGCTCCCTGATTGAGGTAATGATTGGAGTATGAGCTCCCTGAATGAGGTAATGATTGGAGTATGAGCTCTCTGATTGAGGTAGTGATTGGAGTATGAGCTCCTGATTGAGGTAGTGATTGCCCTTCCAATCAGGGAGGCTCACCTATGTATATATTGAGGAGATCTGGTCCACTGACACTCGGCTTCTAACTTTGTACCTGAAGCACTCCTAGGAGTGGAGATAAGTTTGTAAATAAAGGATTCTGGGGAGGCAATTGCCTAGTGGTATTATCGTTAGACTTTAATCCAGAAATTTAGTTACTATTTGGGGGACCCAGGTTCGAATTCTGCCACGGCGGATGGTGGTATTTGAAAAATATCTGGAATTACGAATCTACTGACGACCATGAAACCATTGTTGATTGCCAGGAAAACCCATTTCATTCACCAATGTTCTTTAGGGAAGGAAATCTGCCGTCCTTACCTGGTCTGGCCTACATGTGACTCCAGAGCCACAGCAATGTGGTTGACTCTCAACTGCCCTCCAGGGCAACTAGTGATGGGCAATAAGTGCTAGCCCAGCCAGCGACACCCATGTCCCACAGATGAATTGAAAAAAGTCACCGGCCCCTGAGTAGTTATTCTAACTCCCTCAGTACCACACCACAATCTTTTACATCCAACCCTGAGCTGGCTTCAAGGACCTCAGTCTGAATAATGGCATCTCCAATGGTGCAACACAGTGAGCACGTGACCCACACTGGGGTGTCAGGCCTTTGGCCTGAGAACACTGACCACAGAACTGAGGCTGAACTATATGGGCCAGTTAGAACATAGAACATAGAACATTACAGCACAAACAGGCCCTTCGGCCCTCGAGTTGCGCCGATCACATCAACCCCACCAATCTATAGACCTTTCTCCCCGTCAGTTCTCAACTGTCGGGGAGAAAGATGCCGTGTAAATACAAGTTGTTATTTGTTTACAATTGTTTATGATTTACATAGATGATTGGAGTTGGGGATCAAGGGGTGGTGTGTCAAAATTCACAGATGACGCTAAGATGGGTGCCAAAGTAAAGTGTGCAGAGGAAGCTGAAAGTCTGCAAAGGGATATAGATAGTCTTGAGTGGGTGAGGGTCTGGCAGATGGAGTACAATGTTGGTAAATGTGAGTTCATCCATTTTGGTAGAATAACAGCAAAATGGACTATTATTTAAATGGTAAAAAATTGCAGCATGCTGCTGTGCAGAGGGATCTGGGTGTCCCTTGTGCATGAATCACAAGGAGTTGGTTTGCAGGTGCAGCAGGTAATTGAGAAGGCAAATGGAATTTTGTCCTTCATTGCCAGAGGGATGGAGTTTAAAAACAGCGAGGTTATGTTGCAGCTGTATAAGGTGCTGGTGAGGCCACACCTGGAGTTACTGTGTACAGTTTTGGTCTCCTTACTTGAGAAAGGATATACTGGCACTGGAGGGGGGGCAGAGGAGATTCACTAGGTTGATTCCAGAGTTGAGAGGGTTGGTTTATGAAGACAGATTGATTGGATTGGCACTATGCTCACTGGAATTCAGAAGAATGAGGGGAGATCTTATAGAAACATATAAGATTATGAAGGGAATGGATAAGATAGAAGCAGGGAAGTTGTTTCCACTGGCAGGTGAAACTAGAACTAGGGGGTATAGCCTCGAAATAAGGGGGAGCAGATTTAGAACTGAGTTGAGGAGGAACTTCTTCACACAAAGGATTGTGAATCTGTGGAAATCCCTGCCCAGTGAAGCAGTTGAGGTTCCCTCATTGAATGTTTTTAAGACAAAGGTAGATTTTTAAACAGTAAAGGAATTAAGGGTTATGGTGAGTGGGCGGGTAAGTGGAGCTGAGCCACGACAGATCAGCCATGATCTTATTGAATGGTGGGGCAGGCTCGAGGGGCCAGATGGCCTACTCCTGCTCCTTTGATTTTGATTTGATTTATTATTGTCACATGTATTGGGATACCGTGAAAAGCATTGTTTCTTGCATGCTGTACAAAAAAAGCATACCGTTCATCGAGAAGGAAAGGAGAGGGTGCAGAATGTGGTGTTACAGTCACAGCGAGGGTGTAGAGAAAGATCAACTTAACGCGAGGTAGGTCCATTCAAAAGTCTGACAGCAGCAGGGAAGAAGCTGTTCTTGAGTCGGTCGGTACGGGACCTCAGACTTTTGTACCTTTTTCCCGACGGAAGAAGGTGGAAGAGAGAATGTCCGGGATGTGTGGGGGGGGGGGTCCTTCGTTATACTGGCTGCTTTGCCGAGGCAGCGGGAAGTGTAGACAGAGTCAATGGATGGGAGGCTGGTTCTTACATTTAATATTGTCATCATTTATTGCTGACGAGGTTGGCAAGACTTAATTGTGTTTAAGTAAATGAGAAGATCAGCCTAATATTGACTGTAAGGAATCGGGGATACTTGTCGAATGGACCCCAAATCTTCTTCATCCATTCGCCCAATGATAAGAATCAGAGAGCAAACTCGAGAAGGTTTTGGAGATGCAGATAATGGCTACATAACAATTGCTGGGGCAGGAGGCTCACTGTTAATTTAACAAAAACATTCAATCGCATTCTGGCTGATTTAGACAAAAAGTAATTCCCAACTCCCACACACGAATTTCTGCAGATAATTTCTGCAGAGCGTGTCATCAAAGCTTTGCTGTGCTGTCGACTGGTGGGCTGGGATTCTCTGGTATCCTTCGCTGTGCTGTTCCCAAGCACGGGGATAGAGCCATTCAAAGAGAGAGCCAGCTTCTGTTAACACTGTGCCCCCAGGACATTCTAAACCTCTTCACAGACTGCCAATTGCAACACGGTCAATGTTTGGGCAGCGGTTAATCTGTTGTGGGAGCTCGCTGAGGGATAACTGTCAGCCTGGGAAAACTCCCCTTCTCCGCAAATTAACATCATGGGATCTTATAAAAACTGAGAGTGTGGACAGAGCCTTGATTCAACCCGTTCAAAAAGTGGATTAAGAATACTCAGATACATTGAAGCGTCTAAAATCTGGTCTCCAGCTATCAGATTGAATTAGGGTCACCAAACAAGGAGGATATCAATGAATGTTTCTGGCTTTGACCCTGAGTGTTGAGATGGCTTATATTAAGCTGATCTTTCTCTACACCCTTGCTATGACTGTATCATTATATTCTGCACCCTCTCTTTTCCTTCTCCTCTATGTACTGCAAGAGCAGTGTGCTTTGTCTGTATAGTGCGTACAAAACAATACTTTTCACTGTATCCCAATACATGTCACAATAATAAGTCAAATCAAATCATTCAGCCATGTAGGAAGTAATTATGGAAACATAGAAACTAGAAGCAGGAGGAGGTCATTTGGCCCTTCGAACATTCATTTTGATCATGGCTGATCATCAAATTCAATATCCTGATCCCCCCCCTTTCCTCCCCATTTCCCTCAATCCCTGTAGCCCCAAGAGCTAGATCTAATTTCTTCTTGAAATCACACAACATTTTGGCCTCAACTACTTTCTGTGGGAGTGAATTCCACACATTCCCCACCCTCTGGGTGAAGAAATTTCTCCTCACCTCAGCCCTAAAAGATTTACCCCTTATCCTCAAACTATGACCCCTAGTTCTGGACTCCCCCCCACCATCGGGAACATTCTTTCTGAATCTATCCTGTCTAACCTTGGGGCAGCAGGGTGGCACAGTGGTTAGCACCACTGCCTCACAGCGCCAGGGACCTGGGTTCAATTCCCAGCTTGGATCACAGTCTGTGCGGAGTTTACACGTTCTCCCCGTGTCTGCGTGGGTTTCCTCCGGGTGCTGTGGTTTCCTCCCACACTCGTGAGAGTTAGGTGGATTGGCCGTGCTAAATTAACTCTAGCGGAAGCAGATACGATAGTGACTCTTAAAGGGCGTCTGGGCAAATACATGAATAGGATGGGAACAGAGGGGATACGGTGCCCGGGGGGGTGGGGGCCTTTAGTTCAGATGGGGAGCATGGTCAATGCAAGGCTTGGAGGGTGAAAGGACCTGTTCCTGCGCTGTAATTTTCTTTATTTTTTTGCTTTTTGTTCAAGTCAGTATAATCCCAGCCAAATGACAGACCAGCCATCCCAGGAACCACCCAGTACATTTCACTGTGACATGTGACAATAAATCAAATCCAAACCAAAATGTGTGAAATATCACCTCTGGTTCACCCAGACTCGAAACATTGGCTCTATTCTCTCCCCGCAGACGCTGTCAGACCCGCTGAGGTTTTCCAGCATTTTCTGCTATGGTTTCGGATTCCAGCATCCGCAGTATTCTGTTTTAATCTTAACGGGATGTGTAAAATCCCAAACAGAACAGCGGGTGAATTCTCCTTGGCATTCCACCAATATTTACCTCTCCAACACCATCACCCAGAAACAGATCTGTTGCTTCTAAGTTTATTTATTAGAGTCACAAGTAGGTTCACACGAACAACGCAATGAAGTTACTGTGAAAATCCCCTAGTCGCCCACACTCTTGTGCCTGTTCGGGGTCACACTGAGAGAAATTTTAACACGGCCACTGCACCCCAACCAGCGCGTCTTTCGGACTGTGGGAGGAAACCGGAGCACCCGGAGGAAACCCACGCAGACACGGGGAGAACGTGCAGACTCCGCGCAGACAGAGACCCGAGCCGGGAATCGAACCCGGGTCCCTGAAGCTGTGCTCTCCGCTCCGCCACCGTGCTGCCCAGAATGGTAGGGGCAGGGAGAGGGTTGGAGCTAAGGAGAGATTGGCGTAGGCACCATGGGCGCAAGGCAAATGGGGCGTTAATGCTGCCATTAAGAACTGTTACCACACGGTGGGATCTTGCGGGGCGCAGATTTCCGACAACAACGAGTATTGTTCAAGTAACACCGCACCGGCTGCGGATCACTTTGGGATGTCCCGCAATCAAGCGAGGCGCTATACCAATGCAAGCTCTTCCTCAAGTGAAGAGGTTAAATCCATGGTGTGGTCTCTGCTTGGTGCCCACACATTGGATCAATGTCCACCTCAGACAGAGGCTGAGAGCGGAAAGAGTAAAAGATATTAGATTTCTGACGGACAGGCAGGCTGAGTGTGACGTTATTAAGAACCTTGCCCCTAACATTTATCTACGTTAAACGCTCCTGAGGCTGTGATTCATATCGAAGCAGCGGGGTCAACAGAAGGTTAACTTTCAACGATATGAGAAAGCATCAGTCTCTATTATCATCTCCGGCCCTGTTGAGTCAACTAATTGATTTGCGCTTCTGTTTTATTGTTCAGAATCCCGAATCCGTTTGCGGGTAACGAGGTCCAGATAGTGGTGCCTCCGATCTGACTGGGCCACTGGGGGTCATCCCACACAGGGGAAACTTTGCCCCCGCTTCACCCTCTTGGCCAATTAGTTTCCAGCTAGGTTTTGCCAACACCACCGACGCTGAGTTGGCAGGAGCGCGGGGTGGGTGGGGGGGGGGGGGGTTAGGGTTGGGATTGGAGGGCTGGTGGGCTGGGGTTGCTGGAAGGGGCAGATTGAAAGTGGTTTGCCCCCTGGTTTGGGGCAAAGAATGAGTTAAAGAAAGTTCAATCGTTCACATTTAGCAATCTGCAGTCATCGTCTCTGGGTGCCGTGCTGGATATAGGGTAGGGAAATGGCTTTAGGGTCAAGTGCTGCCCTTGCAGTGATGGGCCGAATGGCCTTCGCCTTCCCTATAACCTGTGTGGCTCAATACCCAGCACTGCTGGTCACGTTTGCGTTTAATCAAGGCCAACATTTCCAGGATGATACCAACAGAGTGCCGCACTGTCAGAGGGTCAGTGCTGAGGGAGTGCCGCACTGTCAGAGGGTCAGTGCTGAGGGAGTGCCGCACTGTCAGAGGGTCAGTGCTGAGGGAGTGCCGCACTGTCAGAGGGTCAGTGCTGAGGGAGTGCCGCACTGTCAGAGGGTCAGTGCTGAGGGAGTGCCGCACTGTCAGAGGGTCAGTGCTGAGGGAGTGCCGCACTGTCAGAGGGTCAGTACTGAGGGAGTGCCGCACTGTCAGAGGGTCAGTGCTGAGGGAGTGCCGCACTGTCAGAGGGTCAGTGCTGAGGGAGTGCCGCACTGTCAGAGGGTCAGTGCTGAGGGAGTGCCGCACTGTCAGAGGGTCAGTGCTGAGGGAGTGCCGCACTGTCAGAGGGTCAGTACTGAGGGAGCGCTGCACTGTCAGAGGGTCAGTGCTGAGGGAGTGCCGCACTATCAGAGGGTCAGTGCTGAGGGAGTGCCGCACTGTCAGAGGGTCAGTACTGAGGGAGTGCTGCACTGTCAGAGGGTCAGTGCTGAAGGAGTGCCGCACTGTCAGAGGGTCAGTGCTGAGGGAGTGCCGCACTGTCAGAGGGTCAGTGCTGAGGGAGTGCCGCACTGTCAGAGGGTCAGTACTGAGGGAGCGCCACACTGTCAGAGGGTCAGTGCTGAGGGAGTGCCGCACTGTCAGAGGGTCAGTACTGAGGGAGCGCCACACTGTCAGAGGGTCGGTGCTGAGGGAGTGCCGCACTGTTAGAGGGTCAGTGCTGAGGGAGTGCCACACTGTCAGAGGGTCAGTGCTGAGGGAGCGCCGCACTGTCAGAAGGTCAGTACTGAGGGAGCGCCGCACTGTCAGAGGGTCAGTGCTGAGGGAGTGCTGCACTGTCAGAGGGTCAGTGCTGAGGGAGTGCCGCACTGTCAGAGGGTCAGTACTGAGGGAGTGCCGCACTGTCAGAGGGTCAGTGCTGAGGGAGTGCCGCACTTCCAGAGGGTCAGTGCTGAGGGAGTGCCGCACTGTCAGAGGGTCAGTGCTGAGGGAGTGCCGCACTGTCAGAGGGTCAGTGCTGAGGGAGTGCCGCACTGTCAGAGGGTCAGTACTGATGGAGTGCTGCACTGTCAGAGGGTCAGTGCTGAGGGAGTGCCGCACTGTCAGAGGGTCAGTGCTGAGGGAGTGCCGCACTGTCAGAGGGTCAGTATTGATGGAGTGCCGCACTGTCAGAGGGTCAGTGTTGAGGGAGTGCCGCACTGTCAGAGGGTCAGTAATGAGGGAGTGCCGCACTGTCAGAGGGTCAGTACTGAGGGAGTGCCGCACTGTCAGAGGGTCAGTGCTGAGGGAGTGCCGCACTGCCTCATTAGGGTGACTAGCAGGATCTATAGGAGGGGCTACGGGGATAGGGGCTGGGTGGAACTGTGTCTGGTGCAGGCTTGATGGGCTGAATGGCCACCTTCTGCACTGTGGGAGTTCTATGATTCATGAACTTTAATGGATGTCCTGATGTAATGCACATTCCTACTTCTCAATTTTCCGAGTTGAGTCAGTGATACACTGACAGAATCCCCTTTTTAACGTCTCAAGGCTGTTTGCCTGCCTCGTGACCAAGTATTTTGGGGGTTTGGGCCATCTCTTATGATGGTCAAGAGAGAGTGAGTCACCACATTTCTCCAATTGGACACTGGGAGGCACCCGGGTAGTTGTGTTCAGACGCCAATCTCCGACCCTCCCTCTCGCTGCGACGCATCTGAGTACAACTCAAATGTGCGACCCTCCAGAGCTTCCAATGAGCTGAGGCTGGATATAAACAGAAGCTACACCCCCTCACCCCCTGAAGGACCCCCTCCCCACACCGTGGCACCATGGGACCCGCCAACACAATCCCCCCACGTACAGTAATCATTATCTGCATTCTCTGAACCTCTCCCAACTTTAACATTGGAATTTTCACCAGATAGGTTTGCTCGAATTCAAGATTTTCCCTGTAGGCCCGGTTGTTATGGCGACCGTGCGATTCAGTTTAAGGAGGATAAGTCAACAGTGTATATTAAATATTTAAGATTACATCAGAACTGTCACAAACAGACATGTTATCACACCTTAGCCTGATCAGCAAGTTAAAATTTAATGGGTAATTTTATAATGGAGCTTGAGTTGGTGTCACTTGGTTACATTAAATGGGACCTTTCGCCTGGAGTGGCAGTGAAGCTCATCAAATCTACATCGAACCCACCGCACTCCGGCTCACTCTTTCCACCTCACTTCCTCTCTGTTTTCACACTGTCTTCATTTTCCGATTTAGCAAGTCCCCTCGTTCACTCCTCTCATTCCCTGCCTCTCGCTCCTCTCTTGTGCCACACTCTCTTCCTTTCTCTTTCCGTCCTCTCATTCTCCTCTCTCTCTCTCAATCTCTTCCTAATTCTCTCTCCCTTTCTCCCCATCTTGCACACCTCTCTCCTCCTCCTCTCTCTCTCCTCCTCCATCCCTCCTCTCTCCTGCCTCTCTCCTCCTCCTGCCTCCCTTCTCCTCCTCCCTCTCTCCTCCTCCTCTCTCTCTCCTCCTCCATCCCTCCTCTCTCCTGCCTCTCTCCTCCTCCTGCCTCCCTTCTCCTCCTCCCTCTCTCCTCCTCCTCTCTCTCTCCTCCTCCATCCCTCCTCTCTCCTGCCTCCCTCCTCCTCCTGCCTCCCTTCTCCTCCTCCCTCTCATCCTCCTCCTCTCTCTCTCCTCCTCCATCCCTCCTCTCTCCTGCCTCTCTCCTCCTCCTGCCTCCCTTCTCCTCCTCCCTCTCTCCTCCTCCTCTCTCTCTCCTCCTCCATCCCTCCTCCCTCCTTCCTCTCTCCTCCTCCTGCCTCCCTTCTCCTCCACCCTCTCTCCTCCTCCTCTCTCTCTCCTCCTCCATCCCTCCTCCCTCCTGCCTCTCTCCTCCTCCTGCCTCCCTTCTCCTCCTCCCTCTCTCCTCCTCCTCTCTCTCTCCTCCTCCATCCCTCCTCCCTCCTGCCTCTCTCCTCCTCCTGCCTCCCTTCTCCTCCTCCCTCTCTCCTCCTCCTCCCTGTTTCCTCCTGTCTTCCTCCTCCTCCTACTGGCTCTCTCCTCCAGCCTCCCTCCTCCCTCCTCCTTCCCCCTTCCTCTTCCCTCCTCCTGCCTTGCTCCTCCTCCTCCTACCTCTCTCTCCTTCCACCTCCATCCTCCTCCTGCCTCTCTCCTCCAGGGACCCAGGTTCAATTCTCGTCACTGTCTGTGCGGAGTTTGCACACTCTCCCCGTGTCTGCGTGAGTTTCCTCCGGGTGTTCCGGTTTCCTGCCACATTCCAAAGGTGTGCGGATTAGGTTGATTGGCCGTGCTAAATTGGCCAATTTAGGATCAAGGGGATTAACAGGATAAATAGGTGGGGTTACGGGGCAGGGAGTGGGGGTCATTGCAGACCTGATGGGCCAAATGGCCTCCTTCTGCACTGTAGGGATTCTATGATTCTAATTTTCCATCCTTTTCCTCCGTTCCTTCTCTCCTTCCCCTCTCTCTTACCTTTCTCTCTCGCTCCCCTGTACCTCCTCGTTCTCCTGTTCCTGTGGATCAGTGCAGCTGTTTCTCGTGTTTCCCTGTCACTGTCCCTTCTCATTTATGCTTTGTCGAGGTTCCTATTATTAATGACATGTCCCCTTTTCCAGCCACGCTGAAATGGTTCTTTAATTCCTCTCTCCATACGGACTAACTCATTCACCACTCAGTTCACTGAGCCGCTTAATCGAGTGTGGCAGCTCCCACAGCTGTTCCGCCCGGTTGGATTTCTGACCTGCCACATCTTCCAGGTACAGACCACGCTGGCATAGGCTGCCCACGCCTGGCTCTGAGCCATCACTACCCCCCCCTTCAGGGCTAGCAGGCCATGAATGGCCTCACAGCTGTGGCGAGGGGTCCAGATGACAACCCCCCCCCCCCCCACTTTCACAATGTTCACTCATATCGATTATCATCAAATCATAGACTAACATCAACCATAGAATCTCTACAGGGCAGAAGGAGGCCATTCAGCCCATCAAGTCTGCACTGACTACAATCCCACCCCAGGCCCTTTACCCTGTAACCCCAGATATTTACCCTGATAATCCCCCAGATGCGAAGGGACAATTTAGCATAGCCAATCCACCTAACCTACACATCTTTGGGCACTAAGGGGCAATTTAGCATGGCCAATCCACCTAACCTGCACATCTTTGGGCACTAAGGGGCAATTTAGCATGGCCAATCCACCTAACCTGCACATCTTTGGACACTAAGGGGCAATTTAGCATGGCCAATCCACCTAACCTGCACATCTTTGGGCACTAAGGGGCAATTTAGCATGGCCAATCCACCTAACCTGCACATCTTTGGACACTAAGGGGCAATTTAGCATGGCTAATCCACCTAACCTACACATCTTTGGACACTAAGGGGCAATTTATCATGGCCAATCCACCTAACCTACACATCTTTGGACACTAAGGGGCAATTTATCATGGCCAATCCACCTAACCTACACATCTTTGGGACACTAAGGGACAATGTATCATGGCCAATCCACCTAACCTGCACATCTTTGGACACTAAGGGGCAATTTAGCATGGCCAATCCCCCTAACCTGCACATCTTTGGACACTAAGGGGCAATTTATCATGGCCAATCCACCTAATCTACACATCTTTGGACACTAAGGGACAATTTAGCATGGCCAATCCCCCTAACCTGCACATCTTTGGACACTTAGGGGCAATTTAGCATGGCCAATCCACCTAACCTATACATCTTTGGACACTAAGGGGCAATTTAGCATGGCCAATCCACCTAACCTACACATCTTTGGACACTAAGGGGCAATTTAGCATGGCCAATCCACCCTAACCCACACATCTTTGGACACTAAGGGGCAATTTAGCATGGCCAATCCCCCTAACCTGCACATCTTTGGACACTAAGGGGCAATTTAGCATGGCCAATCCCCCTAACCTGAACATCTTTGGACACTAAGGGGCAATTTAGCATGGCCAATCCACCTAACCTGCAAGTGTATTATTTGTACAGTGTACTAGTTAATAGGTGTACTAGTTAGCAAGTGCATTAGATATATAGTGTACTAGTTAATAGGAATTCTAGTGAATAAGTCCACACCAGAGAGGGTTGACCTGATTTTAATCCCTTCAAAGATCAGCCGGGTAGTTCTCACTGGAGAGGGTGGGACAATATAACGCACTCGACTTCACTCAAAAACACTCTCCAGACGCTCTGGTTATTATTGTGTTGCTAATAGTGGGATCTTGCTGTGTCAAAATTAGCACTGCTGCCTCACAGCTCCAGGGAACCGGGTTCGATTCCCACTTTGAGTAACTGTATGGGGTTTGCATGTTCTCCCCCTATCTGCGTGGTACTCTGGTTTCCTTCCACTGTCCAAAGCTGTTTGGGTTAGATGGATTGGCCATGCTAAATTGCCCCTTAGTGTCCCAGGATGTGCAGGTTAGGTGGATTGGCCATGCTAAATTGCCTCTTAACATCCAAAAATGTGTGGGTTAGGTGGATTGGCCATGCTAAATTGCCTCTTAACATCCAAAGATGTGTGGTTAGGTGGACTGGCCATGCTAAATTGCCTCTTATCATCCAAAGATGTGTGGGTTAGGTGGATTGGCCATGCTAAATTGCCTCTTAACATCCAAAGATGTGTGGGTTAGGTGGACTGGCCATGCTAAATTGCCCCTTAGTGTCAGGAGGATTAGCTAGGGTAAATGTACGGGGTTATGGGGATTGTAGTGGGCCTGGGTGGGATTGTAGTCAGTGCAGACTCGATGGGCCGAATGGCCTCCTTCTGCCCTGTAGGATTCTATGATTCTAAGATTCTACTTCAGATATTTCTCTTGAAGTTGAAAGCCATGTTGCAGTTGAGTTATCTCCTGTCCTTCTGAGACCTCAATCCTGCCATTGCACAGTTTTTTAATAAAGCTGGTTTGATAAGGTATTGACGGCTCACTCATGGACCTGCAACTCCATAAAAAAATTGACAAAAGGTCAGTGCCCACCTCTGTAAGAAACACTTTGTCTTTTTGCTGAGTCCAAAAGCCTGCAATCCATTACTGGAAAAGAGCAGAGACTTTTCTTGTTGAAACTGTCACTGATCCACCAGCACCGCATTGTCCTGTTCGCCCTACACAGTCCATCGGATAATCCTGCCTCTGGTCCCTCAGCCCAGAATAACATTTGGCCAATTAAGTATATCCTTAAAAGGAGGGGAGAAAGGTTGAGAAGTTACATGAAAAGCAGTATTGGGAGTGAGTCACTCACCCTGGAATCTGCTCCTTCAACCAAAGACAACATTGGCTGATTTTGGCTGCTTCCCATTTCATTCAAGATTTGATTTGATTCATTATTGTCACATGTACAGTGAAAAGTATTGTTTCTTGCGCGCCATGCAGACAAAACATACCGTGCATAGAGAAGGAAAGGAGAGGGTGCAGAATGTAGTGTTACAGTCACAGCGAGGGTGTAGAGAAAGATCAACTTAATGTAAGTCCAAAGATGGAATTAATGTAAACCGGAAGGATGTGGAGGCTTTGGAGAGAGTACAGAGAAGGTTTACCAGGATGTTGCCTGGTATGGAGGGTCTTAGCTATGAGGAGAGATTGGGTAAACTGGGGTTGTTCTCCCCCGAAAGGCAGAGAATGAGGGGAGACCCAATAGAGGTGTATAAAATTATGAAGGGCGTAGATAGGGTGAACAGTGGGAAGCTTTTTCCCAGATCGGAGGTGATGAACACGAGGGGTCACAGGTTCAAGGCGAGGCTTAACTCAGATATCAGAGGGACATTCTTTACACAGAGGGTGGTGGGGGCCTGGAATGCACTGCCAAATAGAGTGGCGGAGGCGGACACGCTGGGATCATTTAAGACTTATCTGGATGGTCACATGAGCAGACTGGGAATGGAGGGATACAAACAAATGGACCAATGAGCAACACAGGTTTGGAGGGCCGAAGGGCCTGTTTCGTTTGCTGTATTGTTCTTTGTTCTTTGCTTGTTGTCAGTGAACAGCGCATATCTTCATTGTGATGGGAGTGTGTCTTGTTTTAAGGTACGGTTAGTGCTTATCTTCATGGGTCAAAGGTCAACTCCACTGTCCCGTTGAGGCCAGGAAGCCCACAATCTCTAATCTGACCCATCTCAAGTCGCTGGACACAGTCAGGATTGTTGGTCATCGCTCTTCCATGTCCCTGAGCTCAATCACAGCTGGATAAACAACCAGTGCGAGTTTGCCCCTCTTGACCCGTGACCCATGTGGGTGAGCATCGGCAGAGACCAGGATGGGTTGTGATGTTCTCCTCACTTCCCCATGGAGAATGGGACACATTCGCCAGCCACTGTCATGTGCTCAGGGAATTATTTGCTCTGGAATAGGGTTCCAGAGGAGCGCAGGGTGGGTGGAGGCGAGAAAAGAATCTGGTTGAGTTGTTGCGAGGTGCAGTGGGCTGTTTGGGGGTGTGAGCATGTGTGCAGTTATTCCAGAGATCCCGTCAATGACACAGTGTGCAGAGAAGTGTTATAATAACTAATCTCATTCATGCTTTCCATTCTCCCTGCCCAGATTTTGAAACCTAGCTATTTACTCTGTTCGAACACCATGGGAGGGTTTGGAGAGAAGAAACATATTGAAGATTGTTCTTCTTGCCTGAGTCTTGGGAATCTTCTAACTACCAGTGACACTTAAGGGCACATAAAGGGCAGGGACTTTTCCCAATACTTTCCATGTGGGTGAAAACTCTCGGATTTTCTGCCCTCTTGCCTCCCGTTCCTGTCACCTAGGCCACAGGCTCTGCGATTGGAGAGTGGGATGCCCACCATTGGTCAAGGTTCTGAGTCACTTGTGTGTAGTTCTGGATCACGGTGAGGTAGATGAATGATCTCACGAGGCCCATGAGGCTGGTCTCTTGGAGTATGAGCTCCCCGATTGAGGTAATGATTGGAGTATGAGCTCCCCGATTGAGGTAATGATTAGAGTATGAGCTCCCTGATTGAGGTAATGATTGGAGTATGAGCTCCCTGATTGAGGTAATGATTGGAGTATGAGCTCCCCGATTGAGGTAATGATTGGAGTATGAGCTCCCTGATTGAGGTAATGATTGGAGTATGAGCTCCCTGATTGAGGTAGTGATTGGAGTATAAGCTCCCTGAATGAGGTAATGATTGGAGTACAGCTCCTGATTGAGGTAATGATTGGAGTATGAGCTCCCTGATTGAGGTAATGATTGGAGTATGAGCTCCCTGGTTGAGGTAATGATTGGAGTGTGAGCTCCCTGATTGAGGTAATGATTGGAATATGAGCTCCCTGATTGAGGTAATGATTGGAGTATGAGCTCCCTGATTGAGGTAATGATTGGAGTATGAGCTCCCTGATTGAGGTAATGATTGGAGTATGAGCTCCCTGGTTGAGGTAATGATTGGAGTATGAGCTCCCTGATTGAGGTAACGATTGGAGTATGAGCTCCCTGATTGAGGTAATGATTGGAGTATGAGCTCCCTGGTTGAGGTAATGATTGGAGTATGAGCTCCCTGATTGAGGTAGTGATTGGAGTATGAGCTCCCTGATTGAGGTAACGATTGGAGTATGAGCTCCCTGATTGAGGTAATGATTGGAGTATGAGCTCCCTGATTGAGGTAATGATTGGAGTACAGCTCCTGATTGAGGTAATGATTAGAGTATGAGTTCCCTGATTGAGGTAATGATTGGAGTATGAGCTCCCTGATTGAGGTAATGATTGGAGTATGAGCTCCCTGATTGAGGTAATGATTGGAGTATGAGCTCCCTGGTTGAGGTAATGATTGGAGTATGAGCTCCCTGATTGAGGTATAAAAAAACAAAGAGCATTACAGCACAGGAACAGGCCCTTCGGCCCTTCAAGCCTGCACTGACCATGCTGCCTGTGTGAACTAAAACCTCCCTACCCTTCCGGGGACCGTATCCCTCTATTCCCAACCTATTCATGGATTTGTCAAGACGGCCCTTAAAACTCACTATTGTATCTCCTTCCACTACCTCTCCCGACAGCGAGTTCCAGGCACCCACCACCCTCTGTGTAAAAATCTTGCCTCCTACATCTCCTTTAAACCTTGCCCCTCGCACCTTAAACCTGTGCCCCCCTAGTAATTGACTCTTCCACCCCTGGGATAAAGCTTCAGACTATCCACTCTGTCTGTGCCCCTCATAATCTTGTAGACTTCTATCAGGTCGCCCCCCTCAACCTCCATCGCTCCATTGAGAACAAACCAAGTTTCTCCAACCTCTCCTCATAGCTAATGCCCTCCATACCAGGCAAGATCCTGGGAAATCTTTTCTGTAACCCTCTCCAAAGCCTCCACATCCTTCTGGTAGTGTGGCGACCAGAATTGAACATTATATTCCAAGTGCAGCCTAACTAAGGTTGTATAAAGCTGCAATGTGACTTGCCAATTTTTAAACTCAGTGCCCCGGCTGATGAAGGCAAGCATGCTGTATGCCTTCTTGACCACCTTCTCCACCTGCATTGCCATTTCCAGTGACCTGTGTACCTGAAATGAGATAATGATTAGAGTATGAGTTCCCTGATTGTGGGAATGTTTGAGTATTTTAATTTGAGTTGATTTATTATTGTCATATTATTATTAACATACAGTGAAAAGTATTGTTTCTTGCGCACTATACTGACAAAACATAACTTTCATAGAGAAGGAAAGGAGAGGGTGCAGAATGTGGTGTTACAGTCACAGCGAGGGTGTAGAGAAAGATCAACTTAATGTGAGGTGGGTCCATTCAAAAGTCTGACAGCAGCAGGGAAGAAGCTGTTCTTGAGTCGGTCGGTATCTCAGACTTTTGTATCTCTTCCCTAATGGAAGTAGGTGGAAGAGAGAATGTCCGGGGTGCGTGGGGTCCTTAATTATGCTGGCTGCTTTGCCAAGGCAGCAGGAAGTGTAGACAGAGTCAATGGATGGGAGGCTGGTTTGCGTGATGGGACTGGGCTTTCGATTTGTGGGTGGGGAGGGAGAAAGGAGATGTGGGGAGATGGGGAAGATATGGGGGGAGATGGAGGGGAGATGTGGATGGGGTAGGAAAATGTGGGCAGGGTGAATGTGTTGTTGGGGGGGGAGGTTTGGATAGGAGAGAGAGATGAGAGTGGGGGAGAGAGAAGAGGGCAGGGGACAGAGATGAGGGCAGTGGGAGGGAGATGTCGATGGGTGGGAGCAGATGTAAATGGGGAGGTTAAGTGGGCGGGTCAGGGGAGATGTGAGCGGGGGAAGAAGAGGGGGTGGAGGAAGATGTGAGTGAGTTGGGGGGAGACGTGAAGAAGGTGGATGATGCGGCCGGGTGGGGGGGAGGGAGAAGTGGACGGGGAAAGGTAGATGGGTGGGTCGGGGTGGGGGGAGAGGGAGAAGTGGACGGGGAAAGGTAGATGGGTGGGTCGGGGGGTGGGTGCAGGGAGATGAGGTCGGGGGGAGAGATGTTGGTGAGTGGGGGAGATTTGGGTGCTGGGTGGATCGGGGGGGGGGTAGATGTGAGGGGGGGGAGATGTGGGTGCTGGGTGGATCGGGGGGGGTAGATGTGAGGGGGGGGGAGATGTGGGTGCTGGGTGGATCGGGGGGGTAGATGTGAGGGGGGGGAGATGTGGATGTTGGGTGGATCGGGGGGGTAGATGTGAGGGGGGGGAGATGTGGGTGCTGGGTGGAATGGGGGGGGGTAGATGTGAGGGGGGGGAGATGTGGGTGCTGGGTGGATCGGGGGGGGTAGATGTGAGGGGGAGGAGATGTGGGTGCTGGGTGGATCGGGGGGGGTAGATGTGAGGGGGGGGAGATGTGGGTGCTGGGTGGATCGGGGGGGTAGATGTGAGGGTGGGGGAGATGTGGGTGCTGGGTGGATCGGGGGGGGGTAGATGTGAGGGGGGGGGAGATGTGGGTGCTGGGTGGATCGGGGGGGGTAGATGTGAGGGGGGGGAGATGTGGGTGCTGGGTGGATCGGGGGGGGGTAGATGTGAGGGGGGGGAGATGTGGGTGCTGGGTGGATCGGGGGGGGGTAGATGTGAGGGGGGGGAGATGTGGGTGCTGGGTGGATCGGGGGGGGGTAGATGTGAGGGGGGGAGATGTGGGTGCTGGGTGGATCGGGGGGGTAGATGTGAGGGGGGGAGATGTGGGTGCTGGGTGGATCGGGGGGGTAGATGTGAGGGGGGGAGATGTGGGTGCTGGGTGGATCGGGGGGGGGTAGATGTGAGGGGGGGAGATGTGGGTGCTGGGTGGATCGGGGGGTGGTAGATGTGAGGGGGGGGAGATGTGGGTGCTAGGTGGATCGGGGGGGAGTAGATGTGAGGGGGGGAGATGTGGGTGCTGGGTGGATCGGGGGGGGGGTAGATGTGAGGGGGGGAGATGTGGGTGTTGGGTGGATCGGGGGGGAGTAGATGTGAGGGGGGGAGATGTGGGTGCTGGGTGGATCGGGGGGGGGTAGATGTGAGGGGGGGAGATGTGGGTGCTGGGCGGATCGGGGGGGGGGTAGATGTGAGGGGGGGGAGATGTGGGTGCTGGGTGGATCGGGGGGTGGTAGATGTGAGGGGGGGGGAGATGTGGGTGCTGGGCGGATCGGGGGGGGGGTAGATGTGAGGGGGGGGAGATGTGGGTGCTGGGTGGATCGGGGGGTGGTAGATGTGAGGGGGGGGGAGATGTGGGTGCTGGGTGGATCGGGGGGGTAGATGTGAGGGGGAGGGAGATGTGGGTGCTGGGTGGATCGGGGGGGGGTAGATGTGAGGGGGGGGAGATGTGGGTGCTGGGTGGATCAGGGGGGGGGTAGATGTGAGGGAGGGGAGATGTGGGTGAGTAGGAGGGTGTCCTGATGCAGGAGGAGGGAGCGAGTGGAAGTAAGTAGACACTTTGAATGTTTACATTCATTCAGGGGATGTGGCTGTGGCTGGCTGGATTTAATGCCCTCGGGAAGGTGACAGTGGCTGGATTTAATGCCCTCGGGAAGGTGACAGTGGCTCGCCATCTTGAATTGCTGCTCTGAATGTGATGTGGGGAGACGCACAGTGTTAGGGAGGGGGGTTACCCAGCGATGAGGAGGGAGACGGCCGAGATATTTCCAACTCGGGATGCTGAGCGACCCGGGGAGACTTGCCGAGTCGCAGTTTACTTCTCCTTGGATGCTCAGTGTTAAGGCACATCGCAGAATAATCTAACCTGCAGCATCGCGCAAAGCAGGAAGCTGGAAGTAGAGCAGACTCAGAACAATCGCGCAGCGGGAATATGTTCAGAATGTCAGTTCAGAAAATATTCCAATCCATCAGTGTGAGGCTGACACACGGGCCAGCTGTCAAAATCCCTGATTGATCTGCTCGGGCAAAAAAGCCAAATCTGCTTCTTAATTTACCATTTAGACAAATGCTGTGGGTCATTAGTCAACACTGACAAGTTCCTCCACAGGATGACTCTGGTTGAAGTTACTGGGACAGAGGTGGGACTGTGAGCGATGTCTCATTGCTTGCTGCCAGCGGACCCCCACTGACAGCAGGAATTCTCTCTGTTACTGGGTCTCGTGACTTCCTGAAGGGAGGCACAGTAGTGGGAGCAATGGCCTAGTGGACTAATAATCCAGAAACTCAACTAGTGTTCTGGGAATCCCGCCACGGCAGACGGTGGAATTTGAATTCAATAAAAGAATATCTGGAATTAAGAATCTACCGATGACCATGAAACCATTGTCGGAAAAATCCGTCTGGTTCACTAATGGGAAGGAAATCTGCCGTCCTTACCCCGGTCTGGCCTACATGTGGCCCCAGATCCACAGCAATGTGGCTGACTCTCAACTGCCCTCCAAGGGCAACTAGGGATGGGCAATAAATACTGGCCCAGCCCAGAGACACCCGCGTCCCAGGGATGAATGAATAGTGACTGGGGAGTCAGTCAGGGAGGTAAATGTAAAGGTTTCCTCTGGTAACGATGGACTTGTTTTTCAAGGGCTACTGACAAAGCTGCTGTTCCCGGGATTCACTGAGCGATCCTGAAGGATTGTCGGTCAATTTGTAAATCGAAACAAGCGCGGGAATTCTAACTCCCCCCCCCGCTCGCCATGGGAACCAGAGCGGGCGAGAGGTGGACAATGGGAAGGTCCATAGATCTTGGGCACGGATTTGCAGGTCTCAGGTCGAGCCAGGTGGTAAAATCCCACCAAAGGTCTTCCAATAATCGCAAGTGAATAATCCGATGACTATCCAGGTGCTGGAGTCACTGTTGACTCGAGCCTCACCTTAACTGGAGCGCCAAATGTCAGATAGACAGAGCTGGAGTTGGGGGGTTTGCGGAGAAGATGGAGGCTGGGGGTAGGTGTGTGGGGGTGGGGATGGTGGGGGAAGTGACACGGGGAGTTGCAAAATGGGGCCTCAGCTCAAGATCCCACAGCCTCACTGCAGTACATCTCCAAAGAGGTGCAGGTTTGGTGGATTGACCAATGCTAAATTGCTCCTCAGTGTTCAAAGGTGTGCCAGATAGGTGGATTGGCTAAATTGCCCCTTAGCATGGCCAATCCACCAAATTGCCCCTTAGTGTCCAAATCTTTGGACACTAAGGGGCAATTTAGCATTGGCCAATC
>CM075754.1:18873902-18908902 GCA_037974335.1 Prionace glauca
TTAGTTATGAGGTGAGAAGCTTGGTCTGTTCTCACTGGAGCGATGGATGTTGAGGGGCGACCCGATAAAAGTCTACAAGATTATGAGAGGCATGGATAGAGTGGGTAATCATTCACAAGAGACCAACTTAGGGATGTAAGAACTTTGGGTCAAATTATACTTTCTTTTTAGTGGGTTGAGGTGTTGAATGAAGTGATGATTTCAACAGAGACTGAGAAGAGAGAAGAATTGTTCGACTAGAGGAACAGAGGTTTGGGGAGTCAGGTTGGCTGAGGATGGTTTACAAGGATGTTGTCTGGATTGGGAGGCATGCCTTATGAAGATAGGTTGAGGGAGCTCGGTCTCTTCTCCCTGGAGAGACGAAGGTTGAGAGGCGACCTGATAGAAGTTTATAAAATGTTGAGAGGAATGGATAGGGTGGATTCTCGGAGACTATTTCCCCGGGCTGAAATGGTTGCAATGAGAGGACACAGGTTTAAGGTGCTGGGGAGCAGGTACAGAGGAGATGTTAAGGGTAAGTTTTTCACTCAGAGGGTG
This sequence comes from Prionace glauca, assembly GCA_037974335.1. Taxonomy (NCBI): domain Eukaryota; kingdom Metazoa; phylum Chordata; class Chondrichthyes; order Carcharhiniformes; family Carcharhinidae; genus Prionace; species Prionace glauca. Next base: position 18,874,440 of record CM075754.1, read on the forward strand.
GTGAGTGAGTGGAATCTGCTGCCTTTGGTGGTGGTGGAGGTAAACTCGTTGGGGTCTTTTAAAAGACTTCTGGATGAGTATATGGGGTTTAATGGGATTGGGGGTTATAGATAGGTCTATAGATTGGTAGGTGTTGATTTGATTGGTGCAACTTGTGGGCCGAAGGGCCTGTTTGTGCTGTAGTGTTCTATGTTATATGAGATAGTACAGATCCGATAGGCTGAATGGCCTCCTACTTCACCCGAGGGTGATTTAGCAGTTTGGATCAGAAATTGGCGAGCTGCAAGAAGACAGGGGGTGATGGTTGATTGGAAATGTCCATCCTGGAGTTCAGGGGCCACTGCTGTTTGTCATTTTTATAAATGACCTGGATGAGGGTGCAGAAGGATGGGTTAGTAAATTTACAGATGACACTAAAGTCGGTGGAGTTGTGGACAGTGCGGAAGGGTATTGCAGGTTATAGAGAGACAGAGATAAGCTGCAGAGCTGGGCTGAGAGGTGGCAAATAGAGTTTAATGTGGAAAAGTGTGAAGTGATTCACTTTGGAAGGAGTAACAGGAGTACAGAGTACTGGGCTAATGGTAAGTTACTTGATAGTGTGGTTGAGCAGAGAGATCTCAGTGTCCATGTGCATAGATCCCTGAAAGTTGGCACCCAGGTTGACAGGGTTGTTAAGAAGGCATACGCTGTGTTAGCTTTTATTGGTGGAAGGTTGAGTTTAGGAGCCATGAGGTCATGTTGCAACTGCACAAAACTCTGGTGCGGTCGACTTGGAGTATTGCGTACAGTTCTGATTGCCGCATTATAAGAAGGATGTGGAAGCTTTGGAAAGGGTGCAGAAGAGATTTTCCAGGATGTTGCCTGGTATGGTGGGAATGTCTTATGAGGAAAGGCTGAGGGACTTGAGGCTGTTTTTGTTAGAGAGAAGAAGGTTAAGAGGTGACTTAATAGAGGCGTATAAGATGATCGGAGAATTAGATAGGGCGGACAGTGAGAGCCTTTTTCCTCGGATGTAGATGGCTAGCATGAGGGGACATAGCTTTAAATTGAGGGGTGATCGATGTAGGAGAGATGTCAGAGGTAGGTTCTTTACTCAGAGAGTAGTAAGGGCGTGGAATGCCCTGCCTGCTACAGTAGTGGACTCGCCAACATTAGGGGCATTTAAATGGTCATTGAATAAACATATGGATGATATTGGAATTGTGTAGGTTAGATAGACTTTAGTTTGGGTGCAACATTGAGGACCAAAGGGCTTGTACTACGCTGTAATGTTCTATGTTCAGATGTGTTGAGTATAGGGCTAACGGGAGGACTTTGAATAGTGTGGAGGAGCAGAGGGATCTAGGTGTATGTGTACATAGATCCCTGAAAGTTGGGAATCAAGTAGATAAAGTTGTTAAGAAGGCATACGGAGTTTTGGCGTTTATTGGTAGGGGGATTGAATTTAGGAGTCGTAGCGTCATGATGCAACTGTACACATGTCTGGTGCGGCCGCACTTGGAGTTTTGTGTGCAGTTCTGGTCCCCACATTACAAGAAGGATGTAGAGGCTTTGGAGAGGGTGCAGAGGAGGTTTACCAGGATGTTGCCTGGTATGGAGGGGAGATCCTATGAGGAGAGATTGAGTGATTTGGGGTTGTTTTCGCTGGAAAGAAGGCGGCTAAGAGGGGATCTCATTGAAACATATAAGATGATTAGAGGTTTAGACAGGGTAGATAGTGATAGCCTTTTTCCTAGGATGGAGAAAGCTAACACGAGGGGGCACGATTTTAAATTAAGGGGGGGTAGTTATAGGACAGATGTCAGGGGTAGGTTCTTTACCCAGAGGGTGGTGAGGGACTGGAATGCCCTGCCAGCTGCAGTTGTAAATGCACCTAGTTTGGGGGCGTTTAAAAGATCTGTGGATAGGTTTATGGATGAAAAGGGATTGGTTTAGGCTAGTGGGTCATTGTTTTGTAACTGGTCGGCGCAACATCGTGGGCCGAAGGGCCTGTTCTGCGCTGTAATGTTCTATGTTCTATGTTCTATGTTCTATGTTCACTGTTGGAGTTGAGTGATTTAGGAAGCAGTTCACAAATGATTCAGTTTTATCTTCAGCTGGATGAGAAATGTAAATTCATCTATGGAATAACTTTAGTGAGGTCGTTAAGCATTTATTAGTGCTCAAGGAACAATTCTCAAAATGCACAACACTACTGGGAAATCTTAACAAAAATTAAAGCTGAGATATTTAAGCTGACACATTTAGGAGGCATCTTTATCGGAGAGAGTGGGGAAACAGTAACTCTGCTCCGGGAGGGAATGTCGAAACACGCTTCTCCAGCCACTGTAAGGGTAGAATCGACATGATCCATAGAACCATAGAATCCCGACAGTGCAGGAGGAGGCCATTCAGCCCATTGAGTCTGTGCCAGCCACAATCCCACTCAGGCCCTAACGCCATAACCCACATATTTACCCTGCTAGTTGCCCTAGCACTAAGGGGCAATGTAGAATGGCCAATCCACCTAATCCACACATCTGTGGAACTGTGATACATCTGGAAAAGATGCTTTCTACAGTACATCTGTAAAAATTGGTGAGGGTCAAAGAACGAAGAAAATTACAGCACAGGAACAGGCCCTTCGGCCCCTCCAAGCCTGCACTGACCATGGTGCCCGACTGAACTAAAACCTTCCGGGGACTGTATCCCTCTATTCCCATCCTATTCATGTATTTGTCCAGATGCCTCTTAAAACTCATTATCTTATCTGCTTCCACCGCCTCCCCCGGCAGCGAGTCCCAGGCACCCACTACCCGTAGTGTAAAGAAACTTGTCTGGTACATCTCCTTTAAACCTTGCCCCTCGCACCTTAAACCTGTGCCCCCCCCCCCGAGTAATTGACTCTTCCACCCTGGGGAAAAGCTTCTGACTCTCCAATCTGTCCGTGCCTCTCATAATCTTGTAGACTTCTATCAGGTTCCACCTCAACCTCCATCACTCCAGTGAGAACAAACCAAGTTTCTCCAACCTCTCCTCATAGCTAATGCCCTCCATACCAGGGCAACATCCTGGTAAATCTTTTCTGTACCCTCTCCAATGCCTCCACATGCTTCTGGGAGTGTGGCGATCAGAATTCAACACTATATTCCAAGTGTGGCCTAACTAAGGTTCAACAAAGCTGCAACATGATTTGTCAATTTTTAAACTCAATGTCCTGGCCAATGAAGGCAAGCATACCGTATGCCCTCTTGACTACCTTCTCCACCTGCGTTGCCACTTTCAGTGACCTGTGTACCTGTACACCCAGATCCCTCTGCCTATCATTACTTTTCAGGGTTCTGCCATTTACTATATATTTCCTATCTGTATTAGACCTTCCAAAATGCATTACCTCACATTTGTCCAGACATGCTCAGATTGAGTTTAGGAGACGGGAGGTAATGCTGCAACTTTACAGGACCCTTGTCAGGCCTCATTTGGAGTACTGTGCGCAGTTCTGGTCGCCTCACTATAGGAAAGACGTAGAAGCTATTGAAAGGGTGCAGAGGAGATTTACAAGGATGTTGCCTGGACTGGGAGGCATGCCTTATGAAGATAGGTTGAGGGAGCTGGGACTCTTTTCCCTAGAGAGGCGAAGGTTGAGAGACGACCTGATAGAAGTTTATAAAATGTTGAGAGGAATAGATAGGATGGACTCTCAGAGGCTATTTCCCCGGGTTGAAATGGTCGCTACGAGAGGACACAGATTTAAGGTGCGGGGAGGGAAGTACAGAGGTGATGTTAGGGGTAAGTTTTTCACTCAGAGGGTGGTGAGTGAATGGAATCGGCTGCCGTCATCGGTGGTGGAGGCGAACTCGCTGGGGTCTTTTAAAAGACTTCTGGATGAGTATATGGGGTTTAATGGGATTGGGAGTTATAGATAGGTCTATAGATTGGTGGGGTTGATGTGATCGGTGCAACTCGAGGGCCAAAGGGCCTGTTTGTGCTGTAATGTTCTATGTTCTATGTTCTATATACACGTCATTGCAGACATACTGAGTTTCCTTAGCCTCCTGAGAAAGTGAAAACACTGGTAGGCTTTCTTAGCTGTAGCATCAGCCTGGAGGAACCAGGACAGGTTGTTGGTGATCTGGACATGTAGAAACCTGAAGCTCTCGATCCTTTCCACTCCGTCCCCGTGGATGTAGACGGGGCATGTTCTCCACTACATTTCCTGTAATCGATGACTATCTCCTTCATTTTGCTGGCATTGAGAGAGAGGTAACTGGCATTTTCCCAACTGCTGGCAATGAAGCCAGTGGAGGAGGGAATAGGGTTTGTTTTTTTGCGCATGACCTATTAAGCAGATGAAAATTCCACGTTAGACTTAAAGAGGCGGTGAATTAATGGCAAAAGGATGATGGAGTTGGAGGATGTGACTTTGTAAATTAATAGACCAGGAACACAGCAGCTGTTTGAGTTTTTGATAAGTTTCCTGAGAGATTGAGGAATGAAGCTGCAATTTCTTCTCCTGCTCATAGAATCCCTATAGTTCAGAAGGAGGCCATTCGGCCCATTGAGTCTGCGCCAACCACAACCCAGGCCCTATTCTCACAAACCCACATATTTATCCTAGCTACTCCTGCTGACATTAGAGTCAACTTAGCACGGCCAATCCGGCTAACCCGCACATCTTTCGCACCATGGGAGGAATCCCACGCAGACACGGGGAGAATGTGCAGAGTCCACGTAGACAGTGACCCGAGCCGGGAATCGAACCCAGGTCCCTGGCGCTGTGAGGCAGCAGTGCTAACCCACTGTGCCATCCATGAATCAAGAGTGCTCCCCGCTAAGCAGAAAGGCATGCTTCGAATTGAAATGAACCTCTAAAGGAGATGACATTGCACATCATCCTCTTCTTGACGTCTGAGACTCTGGAAGAGTTCACAGAATTATCCAATAATCTCCAGAAAGTAAATGCCGAGAGGGGAACCGTAGAGATGTTATTTTAAAAAAAACAAAGAATTGTATCTTTCTAATCACTATTTGTTTTGTATACTTGTTTATTTGGCAATGGAAGTTTTTGACATTGGGATTGGCGGAGAGTTGGAACTCATACAATCGGCAGTGGATAGAGTAATAAAGGTCATAGAGATTTACAGCATGGAAACGGGCCCTTCGGCCCAACTTGTCCATGCCATCCTTTTTTTAAAAAACCCGTAAACTAATCTCAATTGCTTGTAATTGGCCCATATCCCTCTATACCCATCTTACCCATGTAACTGTCTAAATGCTTTTCAAAAGACAAAATTGTACCCACCTCTACTACTGCCTCTGGCAGCTGGTTCCAGACACTCACCACCCTCTGTGTGAAAAAACTGCCCCTCTGGACGCTTTTGCATCGCTCCCCTCTCACCTTAAACCTCTGCCCTCTAGTTTTAGACTCCCCTACCTTTGGGGAAAAGATATTGACTATCTAACTGATCTGTGCCCCTCATTGTTTTATAGACCTCTATAAGATCACCCCTCAGCCTCCTACTCTCCAGAGAAAAAATAATCCCAGTCTATCCAGCCTCTCTTTATAAATCACATTTCCAGGCCAAGTGGGAAACTGTACACAAAGGGTAGGATTTTCCACCCTCCCCCTCACCCCCCTCCCCCATCACTCCCCACCCCCTGCAGCATAACGGACTGCCATTTCCTGGTGGTGGGTTCTTCCAGTCACACTCAACTCCACCGGGCAGCCCAAAACAGGGCTCGCCATTGGCAGCTGGTCTGGCAGGTCCAACCGGTGGGAAGGGCTGGAAAATCCCTCCCTCATGCTGGTCTGGATAATGGGTTGATTCGCAGCATGCAGCGTTACACAGGTCTGCTTCCTGCCTCCCAACAACCCGGAGGATTATTCCCAGCCGTCCCTGCCGCACATTGCCCTTCATCTGTGCCTCGAGGCAAAATAATTAGCATGACAATAACAGGGGGAAAGGCGGAGCCCGAGGATGGTAAAATCCTTACAGTGCAAGAGGAGGCCATTCGGCCCATCAAGCCTGCACCGACTCTCCAGAAGAGCAACTTACCCAGGCCTTCTCCCCCACCCTATCCTAGCAACCCATACATTTACCATGGCCAATCCACCCAACCTGCACATCTTTGGACACTAAGGGGCAATTTAGCATGGCCAATCCACCTAACCTACACATCTTTGGACACTAAGGGACAATTTAGCATGGCCAATCCACCTAACCTACACATCTTTGGACACTAAGGGACAATTTAGCATGGCTAATCCACCCAACCTACACATCTTTGGACACTAAGGGACAATTTAGCATGGCCAATCCACCCTAACCTACACATCTTTGGACACTAAGGGACAATTTAGCATGGCCAATCCACCTAACCTGCACATCTTTGGACACTAAGGGGCAATTTAGCATGGCCAATCCATCTAACCTGCACATCTTTGGACTCTGAGGGACAATTTAGCATGGCCAATCCACCCTAACCTGCACATCTTTGGACTCTGAGGGACAATTTAGCATGGCCAATCCACCCTAACCTACACATCTTTGGACACTAAGGGACAATTTAGCATAGCCAATCCACCTAACCTGCACATCTTTGGACTCTGAGGGACAATTTAGCATGGCCAATCCACCTCATGTGCATATCCTGGACTGTGGGAGGAAACTAGAGAACCTGGAGGAAACCCACGCAGACACGGGGAGAACGTGCAGACTCCACATCAACAGCGACCGGAGGCTGGAATCAAACTCGGGTCCCTGTCGCTGTGAGGCAGCAGTGCTAACCACCCCTGCCAGTTTTGGCACCATGGACCAAATGGCAGTGTTGAGACCTCAGCAATTCATCAGATGGGTGATTGCTAATTTCCTCTTTCACTGGTTTTACTGTTCTGGTGAGATTAAGCAAACGAAGCGTTTAAAAAATAAAGGAACCTTTTTTGCCACGCAAGAGAGATGACATCTGCAGCTTATTCCTGATCAAGTGACCCTCTGGGAATTGGTGGCAACTGGGGCAGAAATAGTCAGGACTCATGTATCAGTGGAAGGGAACAGGTAAGATACAATAGATCAAAGTGTGTTTGAGTGTAATGGAAAATAAGGAATCTCTCCGTCATAAAGAGAGAAGGGGGAAAGCTCAATGGAATCTGACGAACGCAAAATTCATTAGTGTTGTGATAACTCAATTATAGATCTGGCCCCAACTTATGATTTAATGCGAGATAATTGAGGTTATAAATGCCAAAGTGCCTCGCAGCCGCAGAAAAGAATTATTTTCCTCGATGTTCAGGGGAGAAAGAAAAACATTCCCTCCAGCCAGAGGGATTAGTCGCGATTGCAGAGGTGGAATCTCATTTATCTGTGCCTGTTTTTCTGTTATTCCCTCTGACTGACACTGATTTGAACCGAGTTGTGTCGTTCACTACGGCAGTAATAGCAAAAGGTTCCAAACGGATGTGAGGGAAAACTGAATCTTGCATCGGGAGTGCTGAGTGAAGGAATTTCTCAGGAAATGAATTGACTGCGTTGACACTGGAATCCGAATCCCCCCCCCACACACTCCCCCCCCCCCACCACACTGTGCACCTTGTTTCTTCAGAAGGGACTCTACAAATGCAGACACTAAAAATATAACAAAACAAACTCCAACTTATAAATCAAAGAAAAGGTTTAATGAAGAAAATTCATTTCTCCGAACTTTGGGCCTTGCCCTGGGCCAATCCAAGCTCCCCAGAATTCCCAACAGGTTCTTATTTACAACACGTCAGCTGACTATCACATCATTCCTTCACTGGTTCCATGTTTCATTGGGTGAGCTGGTTCAGTAAGAAGTCTCCCAACACCAGGTTAAAGTCCAACAGGTTTATTTGGTAGCAAAAGCCACTAGCTTTCGGAGCACTGCCCCTTCGTCCGGCATCATGACAGCTCAGAGACTATCTCTGTTGCTGTGCGGACACATGGATTCCTGTGTCCGTGGGAGTTTGCGCGTTCTCCCCATGGTTGCGTGGGTTTCCTCCGGGTGCTCCGGTTTCCTCCCACATCCCAAAAATGTGCTTTTAGGCTGATTGATTGGGTAACAAATTGTCCCTATATTGGACCTCCCTGATCCTCACACATTAGGCATAGACTAAAATCATGAATAGGTCACTGACCATGGGACGGCGGCGCGGGCTCGTTGGGCCGAAGGGCCTGTTTCCCGTGCTGTGTTGTTCTTTGTTCTTTGTAACCTGACTCACCGTTCGATTCACCTGACGAAGGAGCAGCGCTCCGAAAGCTAGTGGCTTTTGCTACCAAATAAACCTGTTGGACTTTAACCTGGTGTTGTGAGACTTCTTACTGTGTTTACTCCAGCCCAACACCGGCATCTCCACATCTTAGCTGACTCATACAGCTTGTTACCACCTGGGCGCCGTGATGGCACAGTGGTTAGCACTGTTGCCTCTCAGTGCCAGAGGCACAGGTTCGATTCCCGGCTCAGGTCACTGGCTGTGTGGAGTTTGGACACTCTCCCCGTGTCTGCGTGGGTTTCATCTGAGTGCTCTGGTTTCCTCCCACATGCCAAAGGTGGGCGGGTTAGGTGGATTGCCCATGCTAAATGGCCTCTTAGTGTCAGGGGGACGAGCGAGGGTAAATGCATGGGGTTGTGGTGGGGGTCGGGGCTTAGGGGCTGGTTGGGATTGTTGTTGGTGCAGGCTCGATGGGCCGAATGGCCTCCTTCTGCACTGTAGGATTCTATGATTCAGGGAGGCAATGGCCTAGTGGTATTGTTGCTAGACTATTAATCCAGAAACTCAACCAATGTTCTGGGGACCTGGGTTTGAATCCCGCCACAGCGGATGGCCCCTGGAATCTTGTTAGCTCTTTGGTGGAGTTATCCAATTAATCCCTGTACCCGCCTCATCCCCCATTGCTCTGTAATTGTTTGACTATCATGGCAAGCTGTTCCACCCTCATTCACACGTAGAGCTGCCACCCTGATCCAGCCCTGGGCCTCCACGTGACTCCAGTTTCACCACTTGGCTCTCTTGAAGAGACGCGGGGAGCCACTCCGTCACGTCACAGTGATGCCACTCGCTTGCCATCAGTGCCACCCCTCTCGGGAGGCAAATTAGGCAAGAAGTGTTGCCCGCTTGCCAAGGGTGAGGTGGCTACGCGGGTCTGTAATGGGTTAATAACCGTAGAGAAGCCATTGGCTCAGATCAGCCACATGCCTTACCGGCTGTGACTGGAGCCGAGGTTTGATTGGCAGCCTGGCGATGTACGTAATTGACACCATCCATCACAACTCTCTCATCGTCAATGATCACAGGTTTGGGGAGAGGGAGAGGTGTCGAGGAGATTGGCACCAGTTGCACGGACTGGCACCACCTTGCAGCTGAAGACGAGCTTGACGATGGCGCGGTGCCAACCCTCCACTCGGTCGGCGCAGCCAGGACTGAGTTTCATTGGAGCCAAAATCGTCTCCATGGCATCAGGCTGTTCATCTCAGAGATTCCTGGATGGGAATTGGGAGCTGTATATAAACGCTGATCTCTTACACAGGAACTCCAGGCCAGATTGTCGGTCTGTTACTTTTGTTAACTTTCACAAAAGGAAAAGCTCCTTGTTGCTGCCCAGAATGGGAATGGGTGGCGGCGTGTCGTTAGACATCAACTTTCACCTTGCTTGAATCCAGGCCAACTTGATGTCCGCTCTCTGCTGCTCAGTCGGGCAGCCCAGAGGCAGATGCGAAACAATACTCACTTGGCTGTCAGTTGGCACTGATTCACCACTCCACCCCCAGAGCAAGACTGCTGGTTTCCTGGAAATGGAATTGCCACACTGGTGGAGAGGGGAGCAGTTTCCTAAAGTTCAGATGAAATTCAGGAACCGACACATGATCTTCACTCTGTATCTAACCCCATGCTGTACCTGTCCTGGGAGTGTTTGATGGAGGGACAGTGTAGAGGGAGCTTTACTCTGTATCTAACCCCGTGCTGTACCTGTCCTGGGAGTGTTTGATGGGGGGACAGTGTAGAGGGAGCTTTACTCTGTATCTAACCCTGTGCTGTACCTGTCCTGGGAGTGTTTGATGGGGGGGACAGTGTAGAGGGAGCTTTACTCTGTATCTAACCCCGTGCTGTACCTGTCCTGGGAGTGTTTGATGGGGGGACAGTGTAGAGGGAGCTTTACTCTGTATCTAACCCCGTGCTGTACCTGTCCTGGGAGTGTTTGATGGGGGGACTGTGTAGAGGGAGCTTTACTCTGTATCTAACCCCGTGCTGTACCTGTCCTGGGAGTGTTTGATGGGGGGATAGTGTAGAGGGAGCTTTACTCTGTATCTAACCCCGTGCTGTATCTGTCCTGGGAGTGTTTGATGGGGGGACAGTGTAGAGGGAGCTTTACTCTGCATCTAACCCCGTGCTGTACCTGTCCTGGGGGTGTTTGATGGGGACAGTGTAGAGGGAGCTTTACTCTGTATCTAACCCCGTGCTGTACCTGTTCTGTTCTGTTTTGGTACTTGATGTGTCAGCTTTGAATGGGGGAGTGCACTTGAGCCTAATGATCATTGGTACAAATTCCTACTCCAAAGAGTGTACATCCTAAGCCGATCTTGTGGTGCGGTGCAGAGCGAGTGCTGCATTGTCCACGTTGCGTTCTTTCAGGCAAATCATCAAACCCTCCTCCATTGCAGATCAAACATTGGTGTTCCAAAGCGGATTAGGGGAATTCTCCCCAGGCTGCTGGCTAGTATCGACCACGCGTTAAAAAAATCATTGATCCTTTCACGTTGCTGTTCTTGGGCACTTGCTGTGCACAAGTTGCCTTCCTGATATTCGAACAATGCTTCATTAGTTCCACTGTCCTGGGACTGAAAGACACGCAATAGAAATTCAAGGTTTTATTCTTGTTTAGACTGCGTTCTGGAGTATTTATTTCAGAGATATCTCCCATCTGCTTTTTGATTTATTATTGTCCCATGTATTGGGATACAGTGGAAAGCATTGTTTCTTGCGCGCCACACAGACAAAGCATACCATTCATAGAGAAGGAAAGGAGAGGGTGTGGAATGTGGTATTACAGTCACAGCGAGGGTGTCGAGAAAGATCAACTTCATGCAAGGTAGGTCCGTTCAAAAGTCTGATAGCAGCAGGAAAAAGTAAAGTAAAGTTTACTTATTAGTGCCGCAAGTTGGCTTACATTAACACTGCAAGAAGTTACTGTGAAAATCCACTAGTCACCGCGCTCCGGCGCCTGTTCGGGTTACACTGAGGGATAATTTAGCACGGCCAATACACTCGAGCCAGCACGTCTTTCAGACTGTGGGAGGAAACCGGAGGAAACCCAGGCGGACATGGGGAGAACATGCAGATCCCACACAGACAGTGACCCAAGCCGGGAACGGAACCCGGGTCCCTGGCACTGTGAGGGAGCAGTGTTAGCCACTGTGGCACTCTTCCTGAGTCAGATGATACATGACCTCAGACTTTGGTGGCTTATTTTTGCCGGTGTAGTTATGGTGCTGCGTGTGCACCCACATGGAGTGAATCAGCCACAGGGTCATTGTGCAGTTCCCCCCTCCCCTGCCACAGTCTGCCTCAGGCATTGAGCGACAGGTTCAGAAGGGGATCTTCCAGCCACCCAGACCCAATAGACAAACTTCATTAAAATCATCTTGTGGAGTTAAGAATATTTCTATTGGAATATTGTGAGAAATCTCTCATGTAGGGAACCTAATTTGCATATTTCATGTTCATAGAATAATAGCACCCTACAGAGCAAAAGGAGGCCATTCGGCCCATCGAGTCTGCATGGACCACAATCCCACCCAGGCCCTATTCCCATAACCCCATGCATTTACCCTAGCTGGTCCAGCTGACACTCGGGGGCAATTTAACACGGCCAATCCATCTAACCCGCACATCTTTGGAGTGTGGGAGGAAACCGGAGCACCCGGAGGAAACCCACGCAGACACGAGGAGAATGTGCAAACTCCACACAGACAGTGACCCGAGCTGGGAATCGAATCCGGGTCCCTGGTGCTGTGAGGCAGCAGTGCTAACCCACTGTGCCACCGTGCCGCCCCCATGAGCTGTATTTCTAAGCAACCCTCCGAGTAAAGCATGTGTGGAGCCTAATTTTACTCCTTCCCACCCTGCTGGGTTCAAATACTGGCAACAACCCCCCCCTCACACCAACCCTAGCCCCAATCCCAACCCCAATCCACAGGGAGAAGGAAAGGATAGGGTGCAGAATATAGTGTCATAGCGAGGGTGTAGAGAAAGATCAACTTAATGGGATGGATAGGATAGAGGTGGAGAGACTCTTCCCGCTCAAAAAAGACAGTAGGACTAGGGGGCACAGCCTCAAGATAAAGGGGGGGCGGTTTAGAACAGAGTTGAGGAGGAACTTCTTCACTCAAAGGGTGGTGAATCTCTGGAATTCTCTGCCCGTTGAAGTGGTGGAGGCTGCCTCGCTAAATATTTTTAAGAAACGGGTTGATGGGTTTTTGATAAGAGAAGGGATTAAGGGTTATGGAGAGAGGGCGGGAAGGTGGAACTGAGCCACGACAGATCAGCCATGATCTTATTGAATGGCGGGGCAGGCTCGAAGGGCTAGATGGCCTACTCCTGCTCCTATTTCTTATGTTCTTATTTCTTATGTTCTTAATGCGAGGTGGGTCCATTCAGAAGTCTGACAGCAGCAGGGGAGAAGCTGTTCCTGAATCAATTGGTACATGACCTCAGACTTTTGTATCTTTTTCCCAACGGAAGAAGGTGGAAGAGAGAATGTCCAGGGTGCGTGGGGTCCTTAATTATGCCGGCTGCTTTGCCAAGACTGTGGGAAGTGTAGATAGAGTCAATGGATGGGAGGCTGGTTTGCGTGATGGACTGGGTTTCATTCACAACCCCTTCATAGTTCCTTGCGGTCTTGGACAGAGCAGGAGCCCAGACCAAACTGTGATACAACCAGAAAGAGGTGCGGTGCATCTGTAAAATTGCTGAGAGTTGTAGCGGACATATCAAATTTCCTTAGTCTTCTGAGAAAGTTGAGGTGTTGGTGGGGCTTCTTAACTATAGTGTCAGCATGCGGGGGGACTGGACAGGTGATCTGGACATGTGGAAAATTAAAGTTCTCGACCCTTTCCACTTCATCCCTGTTGACGTAGACAGGGGCATGTTCTCCACTACGCTTCCTAAAATCGATGACTAACTCCAGTAACGTAGAGGCAAAATGCTGCGGAACCTGAAGCAAAATCAGTGAAGACTCGACAACGTCAGCTCGGTTCTCCCTCCACAGGTGTTGTCAGACCCGCCGAGATTTTCCAGCACTTTCTGTCGAGGAGTGTCTCCTTCCTTTTACTGACATTTGAGCAGCTTAGAATGTTGATGCGGGGGAGGCTAAACTCTGAAAGCCCTCGGGTACGGAGCAGGTTTCCATGACATTGGTCAGAGGCAGGAGTAGAGTAGGTCAGCTTTTCCCAATTGACTGGAGGGGAGTTCATTACCGGTTAGTCAGCCTGCTGCTCAGTATAAAGAGGTAACATTGCTCTTTATTGATTTTTATGTGTACACGCATAAATCCCTTCCTGCCCTGGGTTTAATTGATAACTGCACATCTCGACAAATGTGAGGTCTCAGATCCTTCCACCGCTGGGAGGCCTGGCTGTTGAGGCGTGACTGAAATATAACAACTCAGAATCTTGTGTTGTCAATTAAACATCTTTGCCTGCGGCAACAAGGAAGTATACTCAGTACTTGGCTCCGCAGCGCTGCTCCTGTTGTAGGATGCCCCCCCCCCTTGCGATGATGTGGTTCTTTTCAATATTCACTGACCCCCCCCCCCCCCTTGCAGCCTTGGGCAGAGCAGGAGCCACCCCAACGCCTCCTATGGGGCATCTGTAAAAGTTGGTGAGAGTCGTAGCGGGCATGCCAAATTTCCTTCATCTTCTGAGGAAGTAGAGGTGACGGTGGGGCTTTCTTAACTATAGTGTCAGCGTGGGGGGGGGGGCATCAGGACAGGTGTCGATGATCTGGACACCTAAAAACGTGAAGCTCTCGATCCTTTCTACTTTGCCCCCGTTGATGTAGACAAGGGGCATGTTTCTCCTCTACGCTGAGGAGAAATTGAATGACCTGCGATTGTTCTCCCTGGAAAGACAGGGGCTGAGGGACAACCGGATAGAAGTTTATAAGATTATGAGGGGTGCGGATAGGGTGAACAGCCGGGAGTTTTTCTCCCAGGACAGAAATAACAATTACAAAGGGGGTACAAAGTTCAAGATAAGGAGGGGAGGGTTCAGTGGAGATGTGCGGGGGAAGTTTTTAACAGAGGGTGATGGGGGCCTGGAATCCACTGCCAAGTGAGGTGGTTGAGGCAGAATCGTTAACCACGTTAAAAACTTATCTGGATGGACAGATGGGGAACAGAGAGATATAAACTGTTGTTTAGATAAGTAACGTGATTGGTGTAGGCTTCGAGGGCCGAATGGCCTGTTCCTGTGTTGTACTGTTCTTTGTTCTTTTGTTCTAAATATGTGGGGTTATGGGAATAGGGCCTGGGTGAGATTCTGGCCAAAACAGACTCGATGGGCTGAATGGCCTCTTTTTGTAGGGATTCAATGTTCTATGCTGGTGATTGTGACTGTTTACAAGTGAAGATTGGGTGAATTGGCCCAGCTGTAACGTTTAAAGTTTTTTTTTTAATTAGTGTCACATTAACACCGCAATGAAGTTACTGTGAAAGTCCCCTAGTCACCACAGTCCGGTGCCTGTTCGGGTACACTGAGGGAGAATTCAGCATGACCAATGCACCCTCACCAGTACATCTTTCGGACTGTGGGAAGAAACCCACACAGACATGGGGAGAACATGCAAACTGCAAACAGACAGTGGCGCGAGGCTGGAATTGAACCTGGGCCCCTGGCACACAAGGCTAAGCGCTGTGCCACCGTGCCATCGCAGAGCCAGTGTTGTGAACCAGACGACAGTGAAGGAGGACGTTTGGCCCATCATGCCTTACTAGCTCTTTGAAAGAGCCTTTCAATGAGTCTCCATTAGGCCTACCATCTTCCCTGCTCTTTCCCCATTGGCCACGTCATACCTGCTGAAACAATTCCTCCGAAGCCGCCATCCTTTCTCACCAGATTCCCTTCATTTACAAACCTACCTCCCAAGGGTGCTTCTGGTACAACGTCAGAATCAGGAGTGCCAGTGGCTCTGATACTCCTCAACACGAACACATGTGAAGCTCTGGTCCCCACGTTATTAAATTAACCAGGGGAGGTACTGGAGTTACAATTTATCGGAGAGGCGAGTGTAGACAGATCTGGTTGGACTGAGTGAGTTGGGAGAGGAGGTGGGAGGATTCATAAAATTCCTAAATAAAATGCAGAAGGAGGCCATTCGGCCCATCGAGTCTACACTGACCACAGTCCCACCCAGGTCCTATTCCCTTAACCCCATATATTTACCCAACTCATCCCCTGACACCCAGGGGCAATTTGGAACGGTCAATCAACCTAACCTGCACACCTTTCAAACTGTGGAAGGAAACCAGAGCACCCAGAAGAAACCCATGCAGACATGGGGAGAATGTGCAGACTCCACACAGACAGTGACCCGAGCCAGGGGTGAAGGTACAGACTCCACACAGACGGTGACCCAAGCCGGGAATCGAACCCGGGCCCCTGGCGCTGTGAGGCAGCAGAGCTAACCACTGTGCTGCCATGCCACCCGGGGTTGGGGAAGTAGATGGGAGGGGAGTGGGAGAGGTGAGGGAAGGGTTGGGTGGAGGGGAGAGCCCAGGGCAGTTACTGTTCTGGTGACACACTGGATACATCAGTCTTTATTCTAATTTGATCTGGGCCTGAGACGGAGAGTTTCGCTGTAATCTATTTCCCGTACTAATGCACTGCGCCCAGAGTCTCATTGAGTCTTATGTTTTGTCCGCTGGGCTGTTTAATTCATTAGGAGCAGATGTAATGCTCAGAACAGAAAGAGCTCATTATCATTCTGTGAGGAACAGAGCATGAGAAAGGATTTGAGTAACACCAATAGGCAACTTAAAAAATATTCTTGCCTCGCACATAGTTACAGTCTGTCTGTGTATGAAGACAGATTGAGGTAGTTAGCTCGGATTAGCGCAGGACAATAATGCAACCTCCTGCACAGATCCATCTCCAGATTCGACCTCCTCCCCTGACCTTCGAGAAGGCGAGAGGAATAATTTACAATCAGAAGTTTATGTTGAAGTTGGCACAGTCCCTTCAAAAAAAGAACAACTTGCAGTTCTTAGAATCCTACAGTGTAGAAGGATTTGATTTATTATTGTCACATGTGTTAACATAGCGTAAGGTATTGTTTCTTGCATGCTATATAGACAAAGCATACCATTCATAGAGAAGGAAAGGAGAGAGTGCAGAATGTGGTGTTACAGTCATAGCGAGGGTGTAGAGAAAGATCAACTTAATACAAGAGAAGTCCATTCAAAAGTCTGACAGCAGCAGGGAAGAAGCTGTTCTTGAGTCGGTCGGTACGGGACCTCAGACTTCTGTATTTTTTTCCTGATGGAAGAAGGTGGAAGAGAGAATGTCCGGGATGTGTGGGGTCCTTAATTATTCTGGCTGCTTTGCTGAGGCAGCAGGAAGTGTAGACAGAGATGATGGATGAGAGGCTGGTTTGTGTGATGGATTGGGCTACATTCACGACCTTTTGTAGTTCCTTGCGGTCTTGGGCAGAGCAGGATCCCAGTCCGAGCTGTAATACAACCAGGAAGAGTGCTTTCTATGGGGAATCTGTAAAAGTTTGATGAGAGTCGTAGCGGACATGCTGAATTTCCTTAGTCTTCTGGGAAAGTAGAGGCTTTGGTGGACTTTCTTAACTATAGTGTCAGCGTGGGGGGATCAGGACAGGTTGTTGGTGATCTGGACACTTAAAACTTGAAGCTCTCGAGCCTTTCTATTTTGTCCCTGTTGATGTAGACAGAGGCATGTTCTCCTTTACACTTCCTGAAGTCAATAACAATTTCCTTTGTTTTGTTGACATTGAGGGAGAGATTATTGTTGTCGCACCAGTTCACCAGATTCTCTGTCTCATTCCTGTACTCTGTCTCATCATTGTTGGAGATCCGATCCACTAGGGTAGTGTCATCAGCAAACTTGAAAATTGAATTCAGCCCATTGAATTTGTACTGACCACAATCCCACCCAGGCCCTATCCCCATAACCCCATACATTTACCCTAGCTAGCCTCCCTGACACTAAGGGGCAATTGGGCATGGCCAATCCACCTAACCTGCACATCTTTGGACTAGAATCACACCCAGGCCCTATTCCCGTAACCCCACATATTTACCCTACTAATCCCCAACGCTGGGGTCAATTTAACATGGGCAATCAACAGGCTTGCATTAACACTGCAATGAAGTTACTGTGAAAATCCCCTAGTAGCTACACTCCAATACCCATGTCCCATGAATGAATGAAAGAAATTGAAAGATGTGCAGGTTAGAGAGTAGCAAAGTAAATGCCTGTGGTTATGGGGTGTGGGCCTGGTTGGCACAATGGTTAGCACTGCTGCCTCATAGTGCTAGAGACCCGGGTTCGGTTCCAGCCTTGGGTCACCATAAGACGTAAGAGCAGAATTAGACCTCTCGGCCTAATGAGTCTGTTCTGCCATTCAATCATGGCTGATAATATTCCCATTCTCCTGCCTTTTCCCCATAACCCCTGATCCCCTTATTAATCAAGAACCTATCTATCTCTGTCTTAAAGACACTCAATGACCCGGCCTCCACAGCCTTCTGCGGCAAAGAGTTCCACAGATTCACCACTCTCTGGCTGAAGAAATTCCTCCTTGAACATAAGAAATAGGAGCAGGAGTAGGCCATCTAGCCCTTCGAGCCTGCCCCGCCATTCAATAAGATCATGGCTGATCTGAAGTGGCTCAGTTCCACTTTCCCACTTTCTCCCCATAATCCTTAATTCCCTTGTCTGTCAAAAACCTATCTACCCGTGACTTAAATATATTTAGCGAGGCAGCCTCCACCACTTCAACAGGCAGAGAATTCCAGAGATTCATCACCCTTTGAGTGAAGAAGTTCCTTCTCAACTCCGATCTAAACTGCTCCCCCCTTATCTTGAGGCTGTGCCCTCTAGTCCTGTGTAGAGTTTGCACATTCTCACCGTGTCTGCTTGGGTTTCCTCCGGATGCTCTGGTTTCCTTCCATAGTCCAAAGATGTGCAGGTCAGGTTGAATGGCCATGCTAAATTGCCCTTAAGTGTCAAAGGGATTAGCAGGGTAAATACGTGGGGTTACGGGAATAGAGTCCGAACGAGATTATTGTCGATGCAGGCTCAATGGGCTGAATGGCCTCCTTCTGCTCTGTAGACATTCCATGATTTGAAGAAGGACAACAAAGGAAGTTCTTTTATTGGGAAAGAAAAACTTAGAGGAGATCTGTTAGAGATTTTTAAAATGATGGGGTAAAAATTGGGTTTAGGTGAGGGAGAATGTCTATAAACCAGTTAAAATAAATCCAATTGGAAAGTTAAGACCCTTCTTTGATGTATTTTAGAACAAGTCTTGACTCAGGTCTATCTTGGATCCCACTTAAAAGAAGTCATTCCCTTTGAAATCTAAATCAATTAGTCTCGTGGCTTTTCCAAGCACCAGGTGCCAAGAGCTCTGTTCTCCCTCGAGCGTCAAGTGCCTATCAAGGCAAAGTTGAACAAATCCAAATCTAATTTGAACACTGACAACAGGAGCTGCAACTGTTTGTGTTCTTTCCCAAAATCCCTGAGGCAGCCACGTAAACTTTTCAAAAAAAACCCCACGGGAACCAAGGGGAACTAACGAAGAGAAAGTGAATGTGCTCCCATTTCAAGTGCGCCCAATGGGAGCACCTGGTATGCAAATGCGTTGAGTTTTTCCTTTTTTTGTAACTTCAAGAGCGTTCGTTCAGAAAACCAGTTTTGGGTATCAGACCCTCCTCAGAATGCAGCAAGTCTGCCCCAGCAGAATTTGGGCCCAGTTTGGCACCAGGAAAAGGAAAGGAAGGTTGGCATTTGTGTAGCGCTCTCCCTAACAGTAAAAGACCCTTTTTTTGTCAACTCTCTACTTCCTGTTTGTTAGTCAGTTCTCTCTCCGTGCCCCCTACACAATGAGCCAATGAGTGAGATTTTACGCCCCCCCCCCACCTTGTTCTGGGAGGCACAGTGGTTAGCACCAGGGATCTGGGTTCAGTTCTTGGCTTGGGTCACTGTCTGTGCGGAGTCTGCACGTTCCCCCCATGTCTGCATGGGTTTCCTCCGGGTGCTCTGGAGGATTGAAGAGATGATCTTGGAGAGGTCGATATTAGATGTGGGAATAAGGGATTCCGAGAGCGTTATTTAGAGCAAGTCCTCCACATGGACAAGTTTGATAGCAGGTAGTCACCCTTTGAAGAGCTGAGGGGAGTGGAAGCAGATTAACCTGATCGTAATCCTTCCTAACACATGTTTTGATTTATTATTGTCACGTGTATTAACATACAGTGAAAAGTATTGTTTCTTGCGCGCTATACAGACAAAACATACCGTTCATAGACAAGGAAAGGAGAGGGTATGGAATGTAGTGTTACAGTCACAGCGAGGGTGTAGAGAAAGATCAACTTAATGCGAGGTAGGTCCATTCAAAAGTCTGACAGCAGCAGGGAAGAAGCTGTTCTTGAGTCGGTCGGTACGGGACCTCAGGCTTTAGTACCTTTTTCCTGACGGAAGAAGGCAGAAGAGAGAATGTCCGGGGTGCGCGGGTTCTTCAATTATGATGTCTGCTTTGCTGAGGCAGCGGGAAGTGTAGACAGAGTCAATGGATGGGAGGCTGGTTTGCCTGATGGATTGGACTACATTCACAACCTTCTGTAGTTCCTTGTGGTCTTGGGCAGAGCAGGAGCCCAGACCGAGCTGTGATACAACCAGAAAGAATGCTTTCTATGGTGCACCTGTAAAAGTTGGTGAGAGTCGTAGTTGACATACCAAATTTCCTTAGTCTTTTGAGAAAGTAGAGGTGTTAATGGGCTTTCTTAACTGTAGTGTCGGGATGTCCTGTGGATTCATCGATTCCAGACAGATCAGTAGGAGGGTATACTCTACATCAACTTTCTGACAGAGGATTTCATCCAGGCCCTCTCCAGTAACCCCAAGTATTTAACCCATTAATCCCTCTAACCTGCACATGTCCCACAGCTAATCCAAATAACCTATACATCATTGGAGTGTGGGAGGAAACCGGAGCACCCGGAGGAAACCCACGCAGACACGGGGATAATGTGCAGGTTCCGCATAGACAGTGACCCAAGGCTGGAATCAATGTGTAGGTCAAGTAGATTGGCCATGCTAAATTACCCCTTAGTGTCCAAAGATGTGCAGGTTAGGTGGATTGGCCATGCTAAATTACCCCTTAGTGTCCAAAGATGTGCAGGTTAGGTGGATTGGCCATGCTAAATTGTCCCTTAGTGTCAGAGGGATTGGCAGCGAAATATGTGGGGTTCCGGGTTAGACCCTGGGTGGGATTATTGTTGATGCAGGCTCAATGGGCTGAATGGCCTCATTCTGCAATGTAGACCTTCTATGATTCTATTCAATGACTCTAAATTTTAAATGAAAATGGGGTTAACATTTGAAAGGGGAAATGTTTTTGGGGCAGTGGGAACGCCGTGGGGAGGAATTGGGCTAAACAAAATTGCTTCTCGAAAGAGTGAGAACAGATAAATGGGCTGAATGGCCTCATTCTGTACTGCCCTGACTTGATAATTGTCTGTGATAAGTGAGCTGATGTAAATACGGATAAATCAAATCTGTTTTGAGTTTTAAACAGCTAGGTACATTTGACTGTTGCAAAATGTAAAGCTGGGAGCCCAGATCCTGCTATGTAGAATGACAGATCAGAATCTGTGGCAAGCATCTGCTCACTGAACGCTGCCAATATAATGCATCACTGGGGGCGCAGGAGGAGGACTAAAGAGGAAGAGAATTTCAGCGCAAGTGTTTGTCTGTACAATTCCCGGTCAGAAAGGAAGCAAAGCTGTCCCAAGTGCACAGAAAACAAACTCTGCCATCAGACAGGTACTCGTGTTCCTCAAATGGGCCCTTGTCTCAGAAAGCAATTGCTCCCCGCCCCCCACCCCCAGTAGAACCCCTCTGCGCTGGTGGAGGTTTCGACAGCCGCCTGGAAACATTTTGTTTCCCATTGAGTAAAGTGCTCGGTTTTGCATGAATTTGCACTTGCAGTGCCTGGCTCTCTGCGAAAGGAGAGCCGCAGGGTAGGGTGTACGCAGTGGTTGGCACGTTCAGACTTTCAGAATGATGACAGTACAAACAAGCAACAGGATTCTCCACTTTGCAAAGATGCTTTTTTTCCTGCTCACCAAAATGACGGAGTCCCTAAATTATTCTCCCCTTAATCTGGTTTCCAAATGGGGGTACCATTACAATAGACATGAGTCAAGCGTGGAGGAGGAAAAACACATTGTTAAGATGGCAGCGTGGGCTCGTTGGGCCGAAGGGCTTGTTTCCCGTCCTGTATTGTTCTTTGTTCTTTCATGGAATACATCAGTGTCCACAACTCAAAAATATGGAGTAAAGCTCCCTCTACACTGTCCCCCCTAGACACAGAGTAAAGCTCCCTCTACACTGTCCCCCCCATCAAACACTCCCAGGACAGGTACAGCACGGGGTTAGATACAGAGTAAAGCTCCCTCTACACTGTCCCCCCCATCAAACACTCCCAGGACAGGTACAGCACGGGGTTAGATACAGAGTAAAGCTCCCTCTACACTGTCCCCCCATCAAACACTCCCAGGACAGGTACAGCACAGGGTTAGATACAGAGTAAAGCTCCCTCTACACTGTCCCCCATCAAACACTCCCAGGACAGGTACAGCACGGGGTTAGATACAGAGTAAAGCTCCCTCTACACTTTCCCCCCATCAAACACTCCCAGGACAGGTACAGCATGGGGTTAGATACAGAGTAAAGCTCCCTCTACACTGTCCCCCCATCAAACTCTCCCAGGACAGTTACAGCACAGGGTTAGATACAGAGTAAAGCTCCCTCTACACTGTCCCCCCATCAAACACTCCCAGGACAGGTACAGCACGGGGTTAGATACAGAGTAAAGCTCCCTCTACACTTTCCCCCCATCAAACACTCCCAGGATAGGTACAGCAAGGGGTTAGATACAGAGTAAAGCTCCCTCTACATTGTCCCCCCATCAAACACTCCCAGGACAGGTACAGCACGGGGTTAGATACAGAGTAAAGCTCCCTCTACACTGTCTCCATCAAACACTCCCAGGAAAGGTAGAGCATGGGGTTAGATCCAGAGTAAAGCTCCCTCTACACTGTCCCCATCAAACACTCCCAGGACAGGTATAGCATGGGGTTAGATACAGAATAAAGCTCCCTCTACACTGTCCCCATCAAACACTCCCAGGACAGGTACAGCATGGGGTTAGATCCAGAGTAAAGCTCCCTCTACACTGTCCCCATCAAACACTCCCAGGACAGGTACAGCATGGGGTTAGATACAGAGTAAAGCTCCCTCTACACTGTCCCCCCATCAAACACTCCCAGGACAGGTACAGCACGGGGTTAGATACAGAGTAAAGCTCCCTCTACACTGTCCCCCATCAAACACTCCCAGGACAGGTACAGCACGGGGTTAGATACAGAGTAAAGCTCCCTCTACACTGTCCCCCATCAAACACTCCCAGGACAGGTACAGCACGGTGTTAGATACAGAGTAAAGCTCCCTCTACACTGTCTCCCCATCAAACACTCCCAGGACAGGTACAGCACGGGGTTAGATACAGAGTAAAGCTCCCTCTACACTGTCCCCCATCAAACACTCCCAGGACAGGTACAGCACGGTGTTAGATACAGAGTAAAGCTCCCTCTACACTGTCTCCCCATCAAACACTCCCAGGACAGGTACAGCACGGGGTTAGATACAGAGTAAAGCTCCCTCTACACTGTCCCCCCCATCAAACACTCCCAGGACAGGTACAGCACGGGGTTAGATACAGAGTAAAGCTCCCTCTACACTGTCCTCTAGTAATAATTATCTTGTGTTTAAGAAGTCAATGCCCAGTTCTGGTCTTCAGTTCTCTGTCTTGTTGTCTCCCTGGGAGATGTAGTTAATGCAGTATTTTGACAGCTGTTCACTGGGGACTGAATTGGAACTGCGCAGGTTGATTTTTCAAATCCTTCCTTCAAGCAGCAGACAAAGAAGACTTCAATCCCATCAACCTTCACTGGTTTTGAATGTAGCTGCGAGATATTAAGGGGTATTGTGCAAACTCATGCCTCTCAGCGCAACTCAAGCATTTGATATGAAGTGAATATAACTGAGGAAGATTTCTACCTTTAAGCTCTGACCTTTCCTTCTATTCAATGTATCTGTGTATCTCTGCGATTTGGAATAATGTCAGCTTACAGGAAATGTTAATTTATCTGTTTGGTGAAATGTCAAGACAGAGCATCAAATACAATTAAAATATTCAAATCCCACACTGGGGATTACGGGGTAAAACCCTGGCTAACCGTTCAGTGTTGTGCTGAAGGAAGGCAGCAGTGTCTGGGGGTCCTCCTTCTTTTGGATGAGATGTCAAATCAAGGGCCCACCTGTTCTCTCGAGGCAAGAGAGGCAATACCATGGTCACTATTCCATTAGAACAGGGATCCGCTTCCTGGACAATGTTTAACGGGTCATTAATTCATTGTGGGATCTTGCTGTCCTATTTCCTTCAATATAACTGGCAGTTATACTTCCACGGCTGGGGACAGTGTAGAGGGAGCTTTATTCTGTATCTATCCCCGTGCTGTACCTGTCCTGGGAGTGTTTGATGGGGGGACAGTGTAGAGGGAGCTTTACTCTGTATCTAACCCCGTGCTGTACCTGTCCTGGGAGTGTTTGATGGGGGGACAGTGTAGAGGGAGCTTTATTCTGTATCTAACCCCGTGCTGCACCTGTCCTGGGAGTGTTTGATGGGGGACAGTGTAGAGGGAGCTTTACTCTGTATCTAACCCCGTGCTGTACCTGTCCTGGGAGTGTTTGATGGGGGACAGTGTAGAGGGAGCTTTACTCTGTATCTAACCCCGTGCTGTACCTGTCCTGGGAGTGTTTGGTGGGGGGACAGTGTAGAGGGAGCTTTACTCTGTATCTAACCCCGTGCTGTACCTGTCCTGGGAGTGTTTGATGGGGGGACAGTGTAGAGGGAGCTTTATTCTGTATCTAACCCCGTGCTGCACCTGTCCTGGGAGTGTTTGATGGGGGACAGTGTAGAGGGAGCTTTACTCTGTATCTAACCCCATGCTGTACCTGTCCTGGGAGTGTTTGATGGGGGACAGTGTAGAGGGAGCTTTACTCTGTATCTAACCCCGTGCTGTACCTGTCCTGGGAGTGTTTGATGGGGGGACAGTGTAGAGGGAGCTTTACTCTGTATCTAACCCCATGCTGTACCTGTCCTGGGAGTGTTTGATGGGGGACAGTGGAGAGGGAGCATTGGTTGTCCTACGATTCCGTAGGTGCTATACAAATGTAAGTTTTCCCCTGCTTTGATTTGATTTGAGTTATTTTTGTCACCTGTACCGAGATATAATGAGAAGTATTGTTTTATGTGCTGTCCAGACTAATCATACCATGCATAGCTCACCAAGGGATAGGGAGGAGAGGAGAGGCTGGACAGCGTTACGGAGATAGGGAGGATTGGAGGGGTTGGAGGGGGTTACAGAGATAGGGAGAAATGGAGGGGCTAGAGGGTGTTACAGAAGTAGGAAGAGTGCATGGGCTGGAGGGGGTTACAGAGATAGGGAGGGTTGGAGGAAGTTACAGAGATAGAGAGTCGAGGAACTGGAGAAGATTACAGAGATAGGGAGGGTTGGAGGGGCTGGAGGGGGTTACACAGATAGGGAGGGTTGGAGGAAGTTATGGAGATAGGGAGAGATTCGAGGAACTGGAGATGGTCACAGAGATAAAGCGGGTTGGAGGGGCTGGAGAGGTTTACAGGGATAGGGAGGAGCGAAGGGACTGGAGAAGATTACAGAGATAGGGAGGGATTCGAGGAACTGGAAGAGGTTACAGGGTTAGGGAGGGCAGAGGGGCTGGAGGGGGTTACAGCGATAGGGAGAGGTGGAGGTGCAGAGGGGGTTACAGGGATAGGGAGGGTTGGAGGGATTCTCAAATGCCCACAGGTATTCAATGAAATGTGAAGGCAGTCCCTTCCAGTGGATTGAATGTTCTTTGTGGATGTTTTCAAGTTGAGTGCGCACAGTTCTGACTGAGCTATACCCTGCAATGAACCACATTAACCCCAATTTAGAGACTGGGAGACTCTGCAAGGCCGGAAGTCCTCAGTCTCCTGAGCTACTGCCTAAATATAGATCGGAGGATGAATAGGGGTTTCTTGAGTTCTGTTGGGTACTGATTAAGGGAACGTCTCCTAAATTTCAGGCTCAACTTGAGATGCAAGCAGTGATGTCTCTTAATACAGGTAATAAAAATTTCCCCAGTATTCAGCTATTAGAGGTCAGGTAAACACGTGAGGAGAGAAAAGGACAAACACTTGCTCGATTAGGTTTTAGAGTCATACAATCCCGACAGGACACTAGGTGGCTATTCGGCCCACCAGGACAGGTTGTTGGTGATCTGGACACCTAAAAACTTGAAGCACTCGACCCCTTTCTACTCCATCCCCGTTGATGTAGACAGGGGCACGTTCTCCTTTATACTTCCTGAAGCCGATGACAATCTCCTTCGTTTTGTTGACATTGAGGGAGAGATTATTGTTGCCGCAGCAGTTGCCCAGATTCTCTATCTCATTCCTGAAATCTCCTATAAAGGGGTTTTCCTGACAATCGACAATTGTTTTACGGTCATTCTTAATTTGAGATTTTTAAAAATTGAATTCAGGTTCCACCATGGCGGGATTCCAACCCAGGTCCCCAGGGCATTCGCTGTTCCTAGACTAATTACCTGGTAATAATACCACTGGGCCATCACCTCCCCGTGTCCAGGCAGGTTGTTTCTTGCGGATGGACCATGTTGGTTTGATGCCACTCTTGGTGACACATTTGGCTACACTCCACTGCAAATGACCACCGATAGCAGATCGATTTGCATTGTACTGAGAGTGCACACTCGAGCCTGACTGGAGATCGCCCTGAGGAAGTGAACATGTCCAGAGGTGAGGAATTGAGACACTCGAGTAGGGTTGAGCGGATATATGCTGCCAGTCACTGATAGAACCTCAAGAGCATCAGTGAAAGCAGGAGGAAACTTCAACTCCTGCCTGCTGTGAGTACAAACTAGTTATTTTTTTGACTCCACATTAAGTTCCGGTTATTGTGAAATGAGCTTTGAAGTTCTTTAATTACCAATAATTATTTTCTAATTTTGGCAAAATTCCTGCGGCATTCCATCTGGGAACAGAGTTGAGGAGGAACTTCTTCACTCAAAGGGTGGTGAATCTCTGGAATTCTCTGCCCGTTGAAGTGGTGGAGGCTGCCTCGCTAAATATTTTTAAGAAACGGGTTGATGAGTTTTTGATAAGAGAGGGGATTAAGGGTTATGGGGAGAGGGCGGGAAGGTGGAACTGAGCCACGACAGATCAGCCATGATCTTATTGAATGGCGGGGCAGGCTCGAAGGGCTAGATGGCCTACTCCTGCTCCTATTTCTTATGTTCTTATGTTTCCATGTCTATCGTTTTGAGGGTTTTGCACCATTGTAAACTATTTAAACGGGCTTGAAGGAAGAAAACGTCTTCAGTCAGGGAAAGCGTACACCTCTCTCACTCAGAGAGTAGGCAGCATAGGCAGGTTAGGCCGAAGGGCCTGTTTCCATGCTGTAAACTTCAAGGACTCTGCCTCAACTCTCTCCGGCTGCCTGCCCGCTGTACATCACTAGAAGCCTTTCTATAACCGCTTGACACTCCCTCCATCCTCACTGTGCCAAAATCATTGCAACCAGGACAGTTCCCCTGGGGTGGCACAATGGTTAGGACTGCTGCCTCACAATGCCAGGGGCCCCGGTTCAATTCCGACCTTGCGGCACTGTCTGTGTGGAGTTTGCATGTTCTCCCTGTGTCTGCGTGGGTTTCCTCCCACACTCTGAGAGACGTACTGGTTAGGGTGCATTGGCCTGAATGGTGCCAAGGTGCAGCGACTAGGGGAGTTTCACAGTAACTGCATTGCAGTGTTAATGTAAGCCTTACTTGTGACTAATAAACTAACGTTAACATGCTGACTTGGAGAGATATCAGCTGTTCCTTGTCGCTGGGTCAAACCCCCTCTCATGGTTAACACTGCTACCTCGCAGCGCCAGGGACCCGGCTTCGATTCCCGGCTTAGGTCACAGTCTGTGTGAAGTTGTACATTCTCCCCGTGTCTGCGTGGGTTTCCTCTGGGTGCCCCGGTTTCCTCCCGCAGTCTGAAAGGCGTGCTGGTCAGGAGCACTGGCCGTGCTAAATTCTCCCTCGGTGTATCTGAACAGACACCGGAATGTGGCGACTCGGGGACTTTCACAGTCACTTCATTGCAGTGTTAATGTGAGCCGACTTGTGACACTAGTAAATAAATTTAAAAACAGCTGTAAACTAACAGCACTGTGGGTGTACCTGCAGCACCGACACTGCAGCGAGACAAGAAGGAGGCTCTCGGCAACACCTTCTCAGAGGCAATTAGGGATGGGCAATAAATGCTGGCCCAGCCAGAGACTCCAGTGTCCCATAAAATCAATAAAAATGGTCTGATACTCTGCTAGAATATTCTTCTCTCACTTATTCTCCACCACGATCTTTCTTTTTTTTTCCCTGTGAAATGCCTGGGATGTTTAGCGGAATTAAAGGTGTTACCTGAATGCAAGTTGTTGCTGTAGCTGCCAGATTTGTCTCCAGTTTAGAATGAAAGAAATAGGAACAGGCCGTTCGGCCCTCTGAACCTGCCGTGCTAGTCAACAATCTTCCACCCCAACTCCCTCACCATCCACACAGTTCAAGAACATTGGAAGTAAGAGCTGGAGTAAGCCACGGTGCAGAGGGACCTCGGGGTCCTTGTGCATGAGTCGCAAAAACCCAGCTTGCAGGTGCAGCAGGTGGTCAGGAAGGCGAATGGGATGCTGGCCTTCATAGCGAGGGGGATTGAATATAAAAGTAGGGAGGTCTTGCTGCAGCTGTATAGGGCATTGGTGAGGCCGCAGCTGGAGTACTGTGTGCAGTTTTGGGCGCCGCACCTGCGCAAGGATGTTTTGGCCCTGGAGGGAGTGCAGAGGAGGTTTACTCGGCTGATACCGGAGTTGAGGGGATTGAGCTATGAGGAGAGGCTGAATAAACTAGGCTTGTACTCGTTAGAGTTTAGAAGAATGAGGGGAGATCTCATTGAGACGTATAAGATGATGAATGGGATGGATAGGATAGAGGTGGAGAGACTGTTCCCGCTCAAAAAAGACAGTAGGACTAGGGGGCACAGCCTCAAGATAAAGGGGGGCGGTTTAGAACAGAGTTGAGGAGGAACTTCTTCACTCAAAGGGTGGTGAATCTCTGGAATTCTCTGCCCGTTGAAGTGGTGGAGGCTGCCTCGCTAAATATTTTTAAGAAACGGGTTGATGGGTTTTTGATAAGAGAGGGGATTAAGGGTTATGGGGAGAGGGCGGGAAGGTGGAACTGAGCCTCGACAGATCAGCCATGATCTTATTGAATGGCGGGGCAGGCTCGAAGGGCCAGATGGCCTACTCCTGCTCCTATTTCTTATGTTCTTATGTTCTTATGTTCTTATTTGGCCCATCACTGACCGTACCTTCTCTCCAACTCTCTCCAACCTCGGCAACCAACCCCAGCCACCGTTCATTGTGACATGTAGCATTTTTAGTGTTTAAAATAGAGAGTGGCCTTGTTTTCATTCCTTTGAATAGACGTAGGCAGCACTGGTAGGGAGTTTAAATGAATTTGTTTTATTGAACAGAACTTAAAGGAAATTATATCATTAAGGGGATGAAAAGAAAGACTGGCTGCGATGCCAATCCCTGTACTGGCCAATCCCTGTCCCTGTACAGGGAGTACAATCCCTGTACTCGAAAAAACAAACTGCCCACTGAACACGTAGCTCCAAACTATATGTTAATCCTTATCTTGTTATTGTGAGTATCCTTGCAGTCTGTCTCTGTCTGGCAAACACAGGTCTTACAACAGTGCGAGCTATGTACTTTTCAGGAATGCGGCCAATTTCCATCTAACCCAATGTCTGGAGTGTTGTATGCACCTAGAATATTCTGTGCCTATTTTTGGTCTCCTTTCCTGAGGAAGGATGTTCTTGCTCTCGAGGGAGTGAAGGTTTACCAGCCTGATTCCGGGGATGGAGGGGCAGATGTATGAGGAGAGATTGACTCGGTTAAGCTGGAGTTCAGACGAATGAGGGGGAATCTCGTAGAGACTCATAAAATTCTAACAGAGCTGGAAAGGGTAGATGCAGGGAGAATGTTCCCGATGGTGGGGGGGGGAGTCCAGAACCAGGGTCACAGTCTGACGATTCAGGGTAGACCATTTAGGACGGAGGCGAGGAGACATTTCTTCACCTGGTGAGCCTGTGGAATTCATTCCCACGGGAAGTAATTGGAGCCAAAACATTGAATGTATTCAAGAGGCAGCTGGATAGAGCACTTGGGGTGAATGGGATCAAAGGTTATGGGGAGAGAGCAAGATTAGGCTGTTGACGTGGATGAATGGTGGAGCAGGCTTGAAGGGCTGAATGGCCTTCCCCTGCTCCTATCTTCTGTGTTTCTATACCTTCTGAGTTTTAAATGGAGTCAAGTTACCGTAGACCTTCAACAGTCACCATCAACTGGTGTCTTCCCCATGGTCCCGTTCAATCAGCGCTTCCTCCTCGGACAGTGTAAACTGTTTTTCCTTTAATTTGATATTTTTACGAGGTGTCTTGATGAATGGAAGAAGCAAAGTGTCCTCGAGTCATAGAATCATGGAGGTTTACAGTATGGAAACAGGCCCTTCGGCCCAACTTGTCCATGCCATCCAGTTTTTACCACTAAGCTGGTTCCAATTGCCCGTGTTTGGCCCATATCCCTCTATACCCATCTTACCCGTGTAAATGTCTAAATGCTTTTTTTAAAAAACAAAATTGTACCCACCTTTACTACTGCCTGTCATTCCAGACCCTCACCATCCTCTGTGTGAAAAACTTACCCCTCTGGACCCTTTTGTATCTCTCCCCTTAAACCTATACCCTCTAGTTTCAGGCTCCCCTGCCTTTGGGAAAAGATATTGACTATCTCGCTGATCTCTGCCCTTCATTATTTTACAGACCTCTACAAGATCACCCCTCAGCCTTCTACGCTCCGGGGAAAAAACCCCAGTCTATCCAGCCTCTCCTTACAACTCAAAGCACCAAGTTTCGATAGCATCCTAGTAAATCTTTTCTGCACTCTTTCTATCTTTTCTATATGAGAGTGACCAGACCTCTACACAGAAAAGCTTTGACTAGTCAGCAAGACTTGAGTTTTGTATTTGGTGATTAATTATGAAATTCTTCTCCTTCCATACCAGATGGTTCTGTACATTCACTGAAGTTGTTGGTTCCACAATCCATGTCCAGTTAATTATCACTCTCGGAGTAGGGATTCCCACCAGGAGCTTTCTCTCTTCATTTTCTAAACGCGCGATTGAACCATATCTGACACTGATCCCTTTCCGTGTCAAAAGGACTAGAATACAGGAGCAGGGATGTATAAGGTTGTGGTCAGACCCCATTTGGAGAATTGTGAACAGTTTTGGGCCCCGTATCTAAGGAAGGATGTGATGGCCTTGGAAAGGGTCCAGAGGAGGTTGACAAGAATGATCCCTGGAATGAAGAGCTTGTCGGATGAGGAATGGGTTGAGGACTCTGGGTCTGTACTCGTTGGAGTTTAGGAAGATGAGGGGGGGATCTTATTGAAACTTACAGGATACTGTGAGGCCCTGGATAGAGCGGACACAGAGAGGATGTTTCCACTAGTAGGAAAAACTAGAACCAGAGAGAGCACAACCTCAGGGTAAAGGGACAATCCTTTAAAACAGAGATGGGGAGGAATTTCTTCAGCCAGAGAGTGGGGAATCTGTGGAACTCTTTGCCGCAGAGGAGGCCGGGGTCACTGAGTGTCTTTAAGACAGAGATAGATCGGTTCCTGATTAATAAGGGGATCAGGGATTATGGGGGAAAGGCAGGAGAACGGGGATGGGAAAAATATCAGCCACGATTGAATGGCGGAGCGGACTCGATGGGCCGAGTGGCCTAATTCTGCTCCTATGGCGGCACGGTAGCACAGTGGTTAGCACTGCTGCTTCACAGCTCCAGGGTCCTGGGTTCGATTCCCGGCTCGGGTCACTGTCTGTGTGGAGTTTGCACATTCTCCTCGTGTCTGCGTGGGTTTTCTCCGGGTGCTCCGGTTTCCTCCCACAGTCCAAAGATGTGCGGGTTAGGTTCATTGGCTATGCTAAAATTGCCCCTTAGTGTCCTGGGATGTGTAGGTTAGAGGGGTTAGCAGGTAAAATGTGTAGGGATATGGGGATAGGGTCTGGGTGGGATTGTGTTCAGTGCAGACTCGATGGGCCGAAGGGCCTGTTTCTGCACTGTAGGGTTCTATGTCTTATGGTCTTATTATTTTCCCTCCAGCGTACATCCTCCCTTCAGCCTAGCGCCATCTCAAGGGCATTGCTAATCCTTTTCTGATTACGGAGTCCAAATCATGCGGAATGCCACTAATCCCCGGAATTAGATGTGATGAGATGTGGGCATTTATTTGAGTTTCTCGCTTGCTCCTGTGTGCTCGGGATGTTAACCAGTTTCGGCAGGAGCACGGCTGGAGTACAGACTGGGTACAGACTGGGTACCTCTCTTGGAGGTGGGCAGCCTCGGCTGGTGAGTGGGCCCCGCGAGTGGTCCTCCTTCATATCTCAGCGGCAGATTGCAATCAGGCTTGTTCACTAAGCACGACCCCATGAGCAAGATTAAAACTATTTAATACCTGCTGAATATTTCACAGCAACTTATAGAAGGGCAGTGCAGTAAGTCCTCAGAGGCAGATGCCCCTTCACCCAAAATCCCTTTATTGGTAGGGGGATTGAATTTAGGAGTCGCAGCGTCATGATGCAACTGTACACAACTCTGGTGCGGCCGCACTTGGAGTATTGTGTGCAGTTCTGGTCCCCACATTACAGGAAGGATGTAGAGGCTTTGGAGAGGGTGCAGAGGAGGTTTACCAGGATGTTGCCTGGTATGGAGGAGAGATCCTATGAGGAGAGACTGAGAGATTTGGGGTTGTTTTCGCTGGAAAGAAGGCGGCTAAGAGGGGATCTCATTGAAACATATAAGATGATTAGAGGTTTAGACAGGGTAGATAGTGATAGCCTTTTTCCTAGGATGGAGAAAGCTAGCACGAGGGGGCACGACTTTAAATTAAGGGGGGGGTAGTTATAGGACTGATGTCAGGGGTAGGTTCTTTACCCAGAGGGTGGTGAGGGACTGGAATGCCCTGCCAGCTGCAGTTGTAAATGCACCTAGTTTGGGGGCGTTTAAGAGATCTGTGGATAGGATTATGGACGAAAAGGGATTGGTTTAGGCTAGTGGGTCATTGTTTTTGTAACTGGTCGGCGCAACATCGTGGGCCGAAGGGCCTGTTCTGCGCTGTAATGTTCTATGTTCTGACAACAGCATACAGAGCGCTTTCCATTAGTGGTCTACACTCGGAGTCCCAGAGGAGCTGGAACACCTGGTTTAGTACAAACCCAGAGGCTCTCTCATCGGACCTGTCAATTTGGCTCTTAACATTCAGATTCTAACAGGCCCACCTCAATTGCCTGATTAAAGTCGTCACAGGCCTGGAGGAAACCCGTGCAGACACGGGGGGAATGTGCAAACTCCACACAGACAGTGACCCGAGACCGGGAATCGAACCCGGGTCCCTGGCGCTGTTCTAACCACTGTGCCCCCGGGCTGGCCCATCCTGATTTGGAAATATATCGCCATTCCTTCACTGCCGAAAATCTTGGAACTCCCTCCCTAACAGCGCTGTGGGTGCACCTACAGCACAGGGGCTGCAGCGGGTTCAAGAAGGCAGCTCCACCCACCGTCTTCCCAATGGACAACTGGGAGATGAACAGTAGATACTGGCCTACCTAGTGACACCCCCACCTCCAAACTGAATGTTTTTAATCCATTTACAGGAACAATTTCTGACACATTCCATGTAGAGACAGCCATTGTTATTCACCCTCTCAAACATTCCCTCTGTGTTCAAGCTCACAATTCAACCTGTAGCTTTTCTAAGTACTCTCATCACCTAGATTATATTGTGAGGAGATATTATGGGATGGCACAGTGGTTAGCACTGCTGCCTCACAGTGCCAGGGACCCAGGTTCGATTCCCGATTTGGGTCTGTATGGAGGTTGCACATTCTCCTCGTGTCGGCGTGGGTTTCCTCCAGGTGCTCTGGTTTCTTCCCACATCTGACTGTGGGAAGATATGCTGATTAGGTGCATTGGCCATGCTAAATTCTCCCTCAGTGTACCTGAACAGGCACTGGTGCGTGGTAACTAGGGGATTTTCATAGTAAATTCATTGCAGCGTTAATGTAAGCCTTACTCGTGACTAATAAAAATAAGCTTTAAACTTGCTCAGCTTCTCGATTGCTGGCTAGTATTGGTGCAGCAAGTGTTTGTGGCTGAAAGTAGCAGTATTTCCCAGTCACTATCCCCTCGGGAGCTGCAGAGGAGTGAGACGTTCCCAGCTTCTGCAGTCACTTTAGCTCCCTGCCATTGTGGGGCCCGTGTCATCCCAAAATCAGCACAGTGGCGCAGTGGGTTAGCACTGCTGCCTCACAGCGCCAGGGACCCGGGTTCGATTCCCGGCTCGGGTCACTGCCTGTGTGGAGTTTGCACATTCTCCTCGTGTCTGCGTGGGTTTTCTCCGGGTGCTCCGGTTTCCTCCTGCGTTCTGAAAAACGTGTTGTTGAAGGTGCGTTGACCAGAACAGGCACCGGAATGTGGCGACCAGGGGAATTTCACAGTAACTTCATTGTTAATGTAAGCCTTACTTGTGACAACGATAAATAAACTTTGACAGTTGTCATGGTCACCACAACTGAGGCTAGTTCTCAATTCTGGAATATTCCAGCCTGCTGCCAAGGTGGGATTCGAACCAGAAGGCGTCTGATCCATTGTGCGACCACCAGCATGCCACCAACTCCCCGTTTCTCCCATTCCTCTTCCATGTACGTACACTGCGCATCGCAACCATTGTCTCGGAATTCCACACTCTCACCACTCCCAGGGGAAGGAAGTTTCTCTTGACTTCCCTGTTGGATTTATGGACTTTCTTCCATTTGTGGCTGTGATGTTGGAATGAGCTGGGGATAAGTTGTGAGGTGTCAAAACCGCCACAGAGCTGGCTCCTGTTTATTCTGTCAGCTTGGAGTTGATCCTA
>CM075754.1:18913902-18940681 GCA_037974335.1 Prionace glauca
ACCAGCTCCTTCTGAAGGGTGAACTGTCCGAGGTACTGACCTTCAACCCCAGGATAGACATGAATGAGGGAGCTGGAGAGGAGCGGAGCGGAGGAGGAGGGGGGTTCACAGTGCTGGGTCCGTCACATTAACCAGCATCCCATTCATGTTTGCTTTCTTGCCTTGGACGCGTTTATTAGCGAGAGGTCAAACGGAGAGAGCTTCCTCGCAATCTACGAACAGCAGTGCTGTAGAATTGTTCAGATAATTACACTGGATGAGTGATTGATGCTGTCACATGCTGACACATGATACCAAAGACTCCCAAGGTTCATCATGGAGAGTGACAAAGCTGCCTGATTTGCAGCTGGAAAGAGAGATGAGCGCAGCCAAACTTTTTCATCTTGAACCCATCAGGACAAACACCAAGAGTGCCAACTTCCAACCAATCTACACCACAGCATCCTTTCCTCCAGTAAATTGTCCTGATTGTTTGAAATTTGGTATTCCTGCGTTTGTCCTCATGACAAATCAAAAGCTTTGCTTTGATTTTGATTTATTATTGTCACGTGTATTGATGCTTGATGGCCAACACAGACACAATGGGCTGAAGGGCCTCTTCCTGTATGGGTGGCACAGTGGTTAGCACTGCTGCCTCACAGCGCCAGGGACCCGGGTTCGATTCCGGCCTCGGGTGACTGTCTGTGGGGAGTCTGCACGTTCTCCCTGTGTCTGCGTGGGTTTCCTCCCACATTCTGAAAGATCTGCTGGTTAGGGTGCATTGGCCACGGTAAATTAACCCTTTAGTTTTAGGAGGATTAGCAGGGTAAATATGTGGGGTTATGGGGATAGGGCCTGGCTGGGATTGTGGTTGGTGCAGACTTGATGGGCTGAATGGCCTCCTTCTGCACTGCAGGGATTCTATCTTACCAGACTGCCCCTCAAATATTTGATTTATTTTTGTCACACATATTGAGAGACAGTGAAAAGTATTGTTTCCTGTACACTATATAGGCAAAGCACACCATTCATAGAGTAAAGTAAATTTATTAGTGTCACAAGTAGATTTACATTAACACTGCAATGAAGTTACTGTGAAAATCCCCTAGTCGCCACACTCCGCTGCCTGTTTCGGTACACCGAGGGGAAATTTAGCATGGCCAATACATCTAACCTTCACATCTTTGGACTGTGGGTGAAAACCGGAGCACCCAGACGAAACCCACTCAGACACAGCGAGAATGTGCAGACGCCGCACAGACAGTGACCCAAGCTGGGGAATCGGATTCCTGTGCGCTGAGCTGGGAATCGAACCCGGGTCCCTGGCGCTGCGAGGCAGCAGTGCTAACCCACTGTGCGCTGATCCGGGAATCGAACCCGGGTCCCTAGCACTGTGAGGCAGCAGTGCTAACCCACTGTGCGCTGAGCCAGGAATCGAACCCGGGTCCCTGAGGCTGAGAGGCAGCAGTGCTAACCCACTGTGCACTGAGCTGGGAATCGAACCCGGGTCCCTAGCGCTGCGAGGCAGCAGTGCTAACCCACTGTGCGCTGATCCGGGAATCGAACCCGGGTCCCTAGCGCTGCGAGGCAGCAGTGCTAACCCACTGTGCGCTGAGCTGGGAATCGAACCCGGGTCCCTGGCGCTGTGAGGCAGCAGTGCTAACCCACTGTGCGCTGAGCTGGGAATCGAACCCGGGTCACTAGCGCTGCGAGGCAGCAGTGCTAACCCACTGTGCGCTGAGCCGGGAATCGAACCTGGGTCCCTAGCGCTGTGAGGCAGCAGTGCTAACCCACTGTGCGCTGAGCCGGGAATCGAACCCGGGTCCCTGGCGCTGCGAGGCAGCAGCGCTAACCCACTGTGCGCTGAGCCAGGAATCGAACCCGGGTCCCTGGCGCTGCGAGGCAGCAATGCTAACCCACTGTGCACTGAGCCAGGAATCGAACCCGGGTCCCTGGCGCTGTGAGGCAGCGGTGCTAACCCACTGTGTGCTGAGCTGGAAATCGAACCCGGGTCCCTGGCGCTGTGAGGCAGCAGCGCTAACCCACTGTGCGCTGAGCTGGGAATCGAACCCGGGTCCCTAGGGCTGAGAGGCAGCAGCGCTAACCCACTGTGCGCTGAGCTGGGAATCGAACCCAGGTCCCTAGCGCTGCGAGGCAGCAGTGCTAACCCACTGTGCGCTGAGCCGGGAATCGAACCCGGGTCACTAGCGCTGCGAGGCAGCAGTGCTAACCCACTGTGCGCTGAGCCGGGAATCGAACCCGGGTCCCTAGCGCTGTGAGGCAGCAGTGCTAACCCACTGTGCGCTGAGCCGGGAATCGAACCCGGGTCCCTAGCACTGTGAGGCAGCAGTGCTAACCCACTGTGCGCTGAGCTGGGAATCGAACCCGGATCCCTAGCGCTGTGAGGCAGCGGTGCTAACCCACTGTGCGCTGAGCCGGGAATCGAACCCGGATCCCTAGCGCTGTGAGGCAGCGGTGCTAACCCACTGTGCGCTGAGCTGGGAATCGAACCCGGGTTCCTAGCGCTGCGAGGCAGCAGTGCTAACCCACTGTGCGCTGAGCTGGGAATCGAACCCGGGTCCCTGGCGCTGTGAGGCAGCAGTGCTAACCCACTGTGCGCTGAGCTGGGAATCGAACCCGGGTCCCTGGCGCTGCGAGGCAGCAGTGCTAACCACCCTCCTATGATTCAGCAATTAATAATCTCTTTAATTAGAGCTAATTGTTTAGTGTATCCTTTGCAGCCATTTCAAGACTGGGTTATCATTGTATCCCAGCTTCATGCCCCCGTCAATTGGCTATCCTCCTTCTCTCTCTCTCTCTCTCTTTCTCTTTCTCTTTCTCTTTCTCTCTCTCTCTCTCTCTCTCTGTTAACTTTCCTACATTGTCAACACAGGGAATCTGCTTCGAGATGCATGTCCAACTGAATGATGCTGTGTTCCTTTGATGCTTCTGTCAGGAGCTATCTTCTGTGGGACTGCCCACGCAGGGAATTTTAATAGCTTGACCCCAACCGCTTGATAGAAAGACACAAGATGGCAGCACCCTTTTGTTTCAAGGACTGCCTGAGGATAAATGGTGTAGCGTCTAATTGCAGTCAAAAAACCGCGCAGCCTTAAGGTGATGCGCTGTTCTTTAATCCCTGCCAACAGCAGTCTGAAGGAGCCCGACATCTTTTCCAATGCTTGACGCAAAGAGGGGAGCTGCTACCCCATCGCCGGGCCACACACACCCCTTGCCCATCAGGGGGACCCCGCTGGTTTGCCTTGAGAACGTGGGCAGGCTCTGTCAGCGGGCGGGGGGAGACTGCAAACTGCGTAGATTAACAGAGCTCAGGTACGCTGGGAAGGACATGACAATCTGTGACTCAATCTGGGCCGTAACAAACTGAAAGAGTTCTATCGATCGAGGGGGAGCGACGTACAACAAAGGGTTCAACTGTGAAGCTCTACTCCGAGTGCCCTCACTCCAACTGTGGCACTGGGATGGGCACCCTCACTCCTGGTAGGCCCAAGGGGTGGCACAGTGGTTAGCACTGCCGCCCCACAGCGCCAGGGACCCGGGTTCAGTTTCTGGCTTGGGGCCACTGTCTGTGCGGAGTCTGCGCGTTCTCCCCGTGTCTGCCTGGGGTTTCCTCTGGGTGCTCCGGTTTCCTCCCACAGTCTGAATTGACCCAAACAGCTGCCAGAGAGTGACGACTAGGGGATTTTCACAGTAACTTCACTGCAGTGTTAATGTAAGCCTTACTTGTGGCTAATAACTAAACTGTACTTTACGTTCGCCCTCTCACATTCCAGTCGGGCGCCCAGACCCAATCAGTTGGCCCACCAAATCTTGTCCATTAAAGGGGTCACACAGCTGCAAAGTCCATGCCAATTTCCCTCAGGTTTTCTATTTTGATAATATGCAAAGTGCAAAGGCTGAGGGGCCAGGTGATGCATTAGGACCACACCAATACATTCCCCATTCAAGAAACAGGCCCAGGCATGAGGATGGGCTGAATGGTCTCCTTCTGCACCCATTCTGCATCACGATGGGAAGGCACAGTGGTTAGCACTGCCGCCTCACAGCGCCAGGGACCAGTTCCAGCCATGGGTGACCGTCTGTGTGGAGTTTGCACATTCTCCACATCTCTCCATGAGTTTCCTACCACACTCCAAAATATTTCTCGGAAGACTAAGGAAATTTGGCCTGTCAGGTACAACTCTCAACAACTTTTACAGATGCACCATAGAAAGCTTTCTTTCTGGTTGTATCAGAGCTTGGTCTGGGCTCCTGCTCTGCCCAAGACCGCAAGGAACTACAGAAGATTGTGAATGTAACCCAATCCATCACGCAAACCAGCCTCCCATCCATTGACTCTGTCTACACTTCCCACTGCCTCGGCAAAGCAGCCAGCATAATTAAAGACTGCACTCACCCTGGACTTTCTCTCTTCCACCTTCTTCCGTCGGGAAAAAGATACAAAAGCCTGACGTCACAGACCAACCGATTCAAGAACAGCTTCTTCCCTGCTGCCGTCAGACTTTTGAATAGACCTGTAAGGAGAGAAATGAGCTGATGTTTCGAGACCAGATGAGCTTTGACAAAAGGTCACCTGGACTCGAACGTCAGCTCTTTTCTCTCCCTGCAGACGCTGCCAGACCTGCTGAGATTTTCCAGCATTTTCTCTTTTCTTTTCAGATTCCAGCACCCGCAGTAAT
Source organism: Prionace glauca (assembly GCA_037974335.1). Classification (NCBI taxonomy): domain Eukaryota; kingdom Metazoa; phylum Chordata; class Chondrichthyes; order Carcharhiniformes; family Carcharhinidae; genus Prionace; species Prionace glauca. Next base: position 18,918,582 of record CM075754.1, read on the forward strand.
TTGCTTTTATTTATTTTGAATGGACCTATCTCACACTGAGTTGACCTTTCCCTACACCCTAGCTATGACTGTAACAATACATTCTGCACACTCTCATTTCCTTCTCTATGAATAGTATGCTTTGTCAGTATAGCGCGCAAGAAACAATACTTTTCTCTGTGTGTTAATACATGTGACAATAATAAATCAAAGCAAATGCTCCACTCGAGTTTGTAACTCCTGCCAGCCATTGGCTGGTGAGCACTCGAGTGGGTTCAAACTGTAAAGCTGGCTTGGGTGGGGAAGTTGGAAACTGCAGCAGGCGACGGTGCAGAGGGACCTGGGCGTCCTTGTGCATGAGTCGCAAAAACCCAGCTTGCAGGTGCAGCAGGTGGTCAGGAAGGCGAATGGGATGCTGGCCTTCATAGCGAGGGGGATTGAATATAAAAGTAAGGAGGTCTTGCTGCAGCTGTATAGGGCATTGGTGAGGCCACAGCTGGAGTACTGTGTGCAGTTTTGGGCGCCGCACCTGCGCAAAGATATTTTGGCCTTGGAGGGAGTGCAGAGGAGGTTTACTAGGCTGATACCGGAGTTGAGGGGATTGAGCTATGAGGAGAGGCTGAATAAACTAGGCTTGTACTCGTTAGAGTTTAGAAGAATGAGGGGAGATCTCATTGAGACGTATAAGATGATGAATGGGATGGATAGGATAGAGGTGGAGAGACTCTTCCCGCTCAAAAAAGACAGTAGGACTAGGGGGCACAGCCTCAAGATAAAGGGAAGGCGGTTTAGAACAGAGTTGAGGAGGAACTTCTTCACTCAAAGGGTGGTGAATCTCTGGAATTCTCTGCCCGTTGAAATGGTGGAGGCTGCCTCGCTAAATATTTTTAAGAAACGGGTTGATGGGTTTTTGATAAGAGAGGGGATTAAGGGTTATGGGGAGAGGGCGGGAAGGTGGAGCTGAGTCACGATAGATCAGCCATGATCTTATTGAATGGTGGGGCAGGCTCGAAGGGCCAGATGGCCTACTCCTGCTCCTATTTCTTATGTTCTTATGTACAATTGAGAATTCTCATTTGAAAGTTAATTTATTAGTCACATGTCAGGCTTACATTAACACTGCAATGAAGTTACTGTGAAATTTCCCTACTCGCCACACTTCGACACCTATTCAGGACAATGCACCCTAACCAGCACATCTTTCAGACTGTGGGAGGAAACTGGAGCACCCAGAGGAAACCCACGCAGACACGGGGAGAATGTGCAAAGTCCGACAAACGGTGACCCGAGCTGGGAATCGAACCTGGGCCTCTGGCGCTGTGAGGCAGCAGTGCTAACCACTTGGTTTTTGGTACTTAAGTTGTCTTTTTAAGAAAGGGAAGGGGATCTTTAACCTGCACCAAGTGGGACGCTCAACTGATGCAAGACACCTGAAATCAGATTACTGATGCACCGAGACGTGCAGAATAATTGACCCAGAGGGGGGAGAAGGAAACAGCGTATCGTTGGAGAAACTGCCTCTCGAAAAAAGAGCAAAGTGTTGTCTGTCAGTCATTGAGGAAACCGGCAGGATTCAGCTTGTTCTGTGGTCACTGGAGATCCTTTTATTGAAGCTTTATTGACATTACCTGAATGCCTAACAGGGTCTGGAGGGTTGAAAAGATCACTCAAGCTGAAGAGGCAACTATCTCATCTCGCTCTACAACTCTTCTCCCAACATAAATATTGTATAAAGGCTTTTTGTTTGAAAGACATTTCGTTTTTTTTTAATCCATCAGAAGAATTTTTACACTGTCAGGTAATTACTTAAGTGGAATGGACATCATTGGGTAATTCTGTCAAAAATATCATCCGTCTAATTGATGGCGTAGCTTGTTCAATTTTAAAGCAGTATAATTTACCTAATGATAGATCTGTGTTCGGGGTCCCTCGCTGAACGGGCTGCAATTTGCCGTGGAGTTGAAGGGAACAATAGACCGTGCTATCGAGGTGTTGGCGATGAACTGTCTGCAATGTGGGAGGAGGGGACAGGTTGGCCTCCACTTTGCCACTCGCTGATTTTAATACAGCCGCCACACTCCCAGCAAAAAAAAAAGCTGCACGCTTGGCTGAAACCAACACCATGGCGGGTGCCAGCTGCGTCCGGGTGCTCCAGTTTCCTCCCACAGTCCAAAAGGTGTGTAGGTTAGGGTGGATTGGCCATGCTAAATTGTCCCTTAGTGTTCAAAGATGTGTGGGTTAGGTGGATTGGCCATGCTAAATTGTCCCTTAGTGTCCAAAGATGTGCGGGTTAGGTGGATTGGCCATGCTAAATTGTCCCTTAATGTTCAAAGATGTGTGGGTTAGGTGGATTGGCCATGCTAAATTGTCCCTTAGTGTCCAAAGATGTGCGGGTTAGGTGGATTGGCCATGCTAAATTGTCCCTTAATGTTCAAAGATGTGCAGGTTAGGTGGATTGGCCATGCTAAATTGTCCCTTAGTGTTCAAAGATGTGCAGGTTAGGTGGATTGGCCATGCTAAATTGTCCCTTAGTGTTCAAAGATGTGCAGGTTAGGTGGATTGGCCATGCTAAATTGTCCCTTAGTGTTCAAAGATGTGCAGGTTAGGGGGATTGGCCATGCTAAATTGCCCCGTAGTGTTCAAAGATGTGCAGGTTAGGTGGATTGGCCATGCTAAATTGTCCCTTAGTGTCCAAAGATGTGCAGGTTAGATGGATTGGCCATGCTAAATTGCCCCTTAGTGTCCAAAGATGTGTGGGTTAGGTGGATTGGCCATGCTAAATTGTCCCTTAGTGCCCAAAGATGTGTGGGGTAGGTGGATTGGCCATGCTAAATTGCCCCTTAGTGTCCAAAGATGTGTAGGTTAGGGGATTGGCCATGCTAAATTGTCCCTTAGTGTCCAAAGATGTGCAGGTTAGGGTGGATTGGCCATGCTAAATTGCCCCTTAGTGTCCAAAGATGTGTAGGTTAGGTGGATTGGCCATGCTAAATTGTCCCTTAGTGTTCAAAGATGTTCGGGTTAGGTGGATTGGCCATGATAAATTGTCCCTTAGTGTCCAAAGATGTGTGACAAGCCAATGCCACAATGTGTGCCAGTTGGGACCGGTATGGGTCAACGCCTACACAAGTTAATCTTAGCACCTCAGAGTTGGTGGTGCTCCAGAAGGAATGCTTCAGTTATAGGCAACAAAATAAAGCAAAGCTTACTCCATCAAAGGAAAAGGTTTTATAAAGAAACTTCAGTACTTGTGTCACTGTGGTGGGGCGGCATGGTGGCACAGTGGTTAGCACTGCTGCCTGACAACACCAGGGACCCGGGTTTGATTCCCAGCCTGGGTCACTGTCTGTGTGGAGTCTGCCGTGCTAACTTGCCTCTTAGTATCCAAAAATGTGTAGACTAGGTGGATCGGCTGTGTTAAATTGCCCCGCAGTGTCCAGAGGTGTGCAGGTTAGGCGCATTAGCAGGGTAAATGCCTGTGATTATGGTAACAGGCGATGGGAGTGTGTCAGGGCAGCATGATGGCACAATGGTTAGCGCTGCTGCCTCACAGCGCCAGGAAACCGGGTTTGATTCCCAGCTTGAGTTGCTGCCTGCGGTGGAGCCTGCAAGTTCTCCCCGTGTCTGCTTGGGTTTCCTCCGACAGTCCGAAAGACATGCTGGTTGGGTGGATTGGCCATGCTAACTTCTCCCTTTCTGTCAAGGGGACTATCTGGTGTAAATGTGAGTAAATGGGGATAGATCCTGGGTGGGATGTAGTCGGTGATGGACAGAATGGCCTCTTTCTGCACTGTAGGATTCTATGATTCTACATGAGACCTCCCTCTGGGCCATTCCAAGCTCCCCCCCCCCCCCAAATTCCCAACAGATTGTTACTTATATTGAGTCAGCTGATCATCATATCATTTTGTCATTGGTTACAGCTGATTCTTACAGCCTGTTGATATTGGTCACACTACAACGGATCCAAAGTTATCATTGGTTCCATTCTAACAAGCGTGAGTTAGCACAATTGTGATCCAATGTAGGCAATGAACAGCCAATGAAAAGTACAGCGAGACAACAATTGCCATGGGAGACCCTGGTGCATCAGTCACTGAAAATAAGTGTGTAGGTACAGCAGGCAGGACAAAAGGCAAATGGTACGTTGGTCTTGATAGAGAGAGGATTTGAGTATAAGGATAAGGTGTTGGCGAGGCCACGCCTGGAGTATTGTGTACAGTTGTAGTCTCCTTATCTGAGGAAGGATGTCCTTGTTATAGAGGGAGCACAGCAAAGGTTTACCAGGCTAATTCCTGGGATGGCAGGTCTGTCATATGAGGAGAGATTAAGTCAGTTAGGATTATGTTCACTGGAGTTTAGAAGAGTGAGAGGGGGATCTCATAGAAACTTATAAAATTTTAACAGGGTTAGACAGGGTAGATTCAGAAAGAATGTTCCCGATGGTGGGGGGAGTCCAGAACTAGGGGGTCATAGTTTGAGGATAAGGGGTAAACCTTTTGGGACTGAGGTGAGGAGAAATTTCTTCACCCAGAGGGTGGGGAATGTGTGGAATTCACTCCCACAGAAAGTAGTTAAGGCCAAAACGTTGTGTGATTTCAAGAATAAATTAGATATAGCTCTTGGGGCTAAAGGGATATGGGAGGGGAGGGAAGGGGGGGGGAAATCAGGATATTGAATTGGATGATCAAAATGAATGCCCCCCGCTTCTAGTTTCTATGTTAGGAGAAAGTAACAAGGCAACCAATGGTAATAGGTGTGAGAGTCAGCTGACCAGCAGACCTGGTGGACAATGTAACCAATGGCAATGTGATGTGGTGGTCAGATGACTCAGTAGAAATAGGAAGCAGATGGGGATTGGTGAGTGTGTTTGGGGCCCAGGTTGTGGTCCAATGAAGTTTCTTTATGAAACCTTTACTTTGTGAAGTGGGTTTTTCTGATCATTATTGCTTGCTTACTGAACCATCCTCACTGCTGGAAGAACAAAGCTGACCTCAGCATGGCCCCTCTCAATCTGGAATCAGGATTCTGAAACAAGGAGGTAGAGTTAGGATATCTAGTGACTCACTCAAGCCATGCTGGATGAAGTTTTGGGTCTCTATAGCAACTTCTGAACATGAGCCAGTGTGTATGCTACTGTAAGCTATGTTAGCAATGGAGTAACTGGCGCACAATCATTGGTCCTATTGTATATTAAGCTGATCTTTCTCCACATCCTAGCTATGTCTGTAACACTACCTTCTGCACTCTCTCCTTTCCTTTCCTCACATGCACTCTATGAATAGTATGCTTTGCATAGTGTGCAAGAAACAATACTTTTCACTGTACCCATACATATGACAATAATCAATTCAATACTCTATGAACTGTGTGTGATAAATACCCTAGTTATGACTGCAACACTGCATTCTGCGCCCCCACCTTTCCTTCTACCCTGTGTACTCTATGAATGGTATGCTTTGTCTGCAAGAAACAATACTCTTCGCTGAATCCCAATAGATGTGACAAGAATAAATCAAATGCATGTTGCACGTTACCAAGGAATGTCCCCAGTACAGATTAAGGAACAGATTGATCACCCTAAACTCAGCAAGAGAGGAAATTATCACCTACCTTTGGGTTTATAGACTTGGTCCAAAAAAAAAAGCCCTCAGCCTGTTTAATTATGGCTAGTGTGGGTAGGTGGCAAGGTGACACAGTGATTTAGCACTGCTGCCTCACAGTGGCAGGGACCTTGGATTGATTCCCAGCTTGGGTCACTCTCTGTGTGGAGTTTGCACGTTCTCCCTGTGTCTGCGTGGGTTTCCTCCGGGTGCTCCAGTTTCCTCCCACACTCAAAAGATGTGTGGGTTAGGTGGATTGGCCATGATAAACTGCCCTTTAGTTTAATGGGGGCTAGCAGGGTAAATGTGTGGGGTTGTAGGAATAGTGCCTGGGTGGGATTGTTGGCGGTGCAGGTTCGATGGGCCGAATGACCTCCTCCTGAGGGATTGTATGAAATCATTGGTAATCAATGTATCAATTGGTTCATGCTGGACATGAGGCGATGTCATCTTTTTTGAGATGTGGGCACTGTTGGCATTTGTCCTTGGAGGTGGTGGTGAGATGCCAACTTGAATCGCAGCTGTCCCCGTGGAGTAGGTACACCCACTGTGCTGTTAGGGAGGGAGTTCCAGGATTTTGACCCAGCGACAATGAGGTATTTCTGGATGAAGTGTGACTTAGGGGGGAACTTGCTGTACTGTATCTGGGAATGAGTTGTCTAAAGCACCCCCACCCCCATCTCTGTAACCTCATCCAGCTCAGCAATTTTCTGTGATCTTTGCACTCCTCTAATTCTTGTTTCCGTGTTGCAAATTGTAAGATGTCTCGAGGTACCAGTTGGATGTCAGGAAGAGGTCCTTTTTTTTTGTATTTGTTCCTGTGCAGTGATTATCCTTCCCTCGACTCTCTCTCACTGATAAATTTCACTCACATTAAAAGCTTCAGGTACTCGTGACGATGAGGTTATCTTGACTGAATGTAGGGGTGGCCTTTTCGTCACGTTTGGCCGTATCACACTGAACCCTCGTCACAGGCTGAGTAATCAACGTCGCAAAAATATAATCTCTCGACGCAGGAAATAATTACTTTGGTAAATCCCTTTTTTTCCTCCCCAAACTCCGAAGTGTTTCTGTTCAGTTCAATCCAGAAACTGGTTCTGTGGCCTGGTGTTATCATGATGCTGTATGTCGCTTAGCATTCTGGTTTGGGAAGCTCCCCCAGGCCTCTATCCATTTCCCTATCTCTCCTCCAGCCCTACAACCCATCCCCCCCGGAGATCTCTGCCCATCTCCAATTCTGGCATCCCTAGTTTTAATCTCGCTACCGTTGGTAGCTGTGCTTTCACTAGCCTGGGCCCCAAGCTCTGAAATTCCCTCTCTGCACCCCTTTGCTTCTTAATCTCATTTTCCTTCTTCTTGATTTATTATTGTCACATGTATTGGGATACAGTGAAAGGTATTTTTTCTGGCACCTTATACGGACAAAGCATAGTGTACATAGGGAAGGAAAGGAGCGGGTGCAAATACATGAATGAGGTGGGAATAGAGGCTTTGGTCCCCGGAAGGGTAGGAGATTTTAGTTCAGTTGGGCAGCTTGGAGGTCACGTACCAAGTACAGCTTCTTCCCTGCTGTCATCAGACTTTTGAATGGACCTGCCTTATATTAATTTGATCTTTCTCTACACCCTAGTTATGACTGTAACACCACATACTGCACTCTCTCCTTTCGGTGCAGGCTTGGAGAGCTGAAAGGTCTGTTTCTGTGCTGTTGTTTTCTTTGTTCATTGTTCTTCTTTGTATTATTGTCACATGTATTAACCTACAGTGAAAAGGATTGTTTCTTGCGCACTATACAGACAAAGCATACCGTTCGCAGAGAAGGAAAGGAGAGAGTGCAGTATGTAGTGTTACAGTCGTAACTAGGGTGTAGAGAAAGATCAAATTAATATAGAACCCTACCAGCATAGAACCCTACAGTGCAGAAACAGGCCCTTCGGCCCATCGAGTCTGCACCGAACATAATCCCACCCAGACCCTATCCCCATATCCCTACACATTTACCTGCTAATCCCTCTAACCTACACATCCCAGGACACTAAGGGGCAATTTTAGCATAGCCAATGAACCTAACCCGCACATCTTTGGACTGTGGGAGGAAACCGGAGCACCCGGAGAAAACCCACGCAGACACGAGGAGAATGTGCAAACTCCACACAGGCAGTGACCCGAGCCGGGAATCGAACCCAGGACCCTGGAGCTGTGAAGCAGCAGTGCTAACCCACTGTGCTACCGTGCCGCCCTAATATAAGGCAGGTCCATTCAAAAGTCTGATGACAGCAGGGAAGAAGCTGTACTTGGTACGTGACCTCAGACTTTTGTATCTTCCGGATTCGATTCCTGTCTTGGGGTCACTGTCTGTGTGGAGTCTGCACATTCTCCCCATGTCTGCGTGGGTTTCCTCCCACAGGCCAAAAGACGTGCTGGTTAGAGTGCATTGGCCGTGCCGAATTCTGCCTCGGTGTAACCCGGACAGGCGCCGGAGTGTGGGCGACTGGGGGAGTTTCACAGTAACTTCATTGCAGTGTTAATGTAAGCCTTACTTGTGACACTAGTAAATAAACGATAAATAGAGTCAGCTATTTTTAAATGAGTTTTCGTAAGTAAAGCTTGGAAGTGAAGGCTTCTCCAGGCTGGCAGCAAATGAATTAAAAGTTCTGGAGGTTTTAATTTGGGTCTCGGGATGGGTAATATCTTTATTTACTCTCGGCAAATGTATAAATGCGTTGATGTCATGGTGACATGCAGTGACTGCTTCTGCAGATGTCAGAAATACTCTGCTGTTCCAAACCTGGCAGGGTAACAATCCCTTTTTTAATAAACCTGGAGTGATATGTAATAGATGTGATCTAATCCACCCCCACACCAGTTTGTTATTGAAATCTATTTCTGATTCCAGTCTCTGTGGGGGTCTGTGTGGCTGTAACCTTTAGCAGTTTCAGTTAAATTGTAGTTATATTCATATAACATTGCACAATATCTCCCCCTCGTATTTCTCCCTCTAAACAGCAACCCCCCCCCCCCTCCCCCAGCACCGCCGTACCTTCCGTTAATGGATCGGTCTATTCTGATGTGCCGCGATGTTAATGTTAAACAGTGCAGCAGCAATTTAAAACCACGCATTCAGACTGTGGGATGTCAGATTCGCAGCCAGTCTACCTGTCACGGGGTGTGGAGGGGGTTGGGTTGTACCGTTCTCCGCTCAGTAACGGGGGCTTTGCTGCAGAGCGCTGGCTCGCTTTGTTCCCGACGGATTTCTAACCTTCCTAGGTGTGGAGTCGCTTCTGACCCCCAACTCTCCGACCCTCCAAGCTCCGTCCCTCAAGCCTCGTTCCTCCAACACATCAACGCTCCAAACCCCAACCCATCAACTCTCCAAACTCTCCAATCCTAGCAGCTCCATTGCTCCAAACTCATCAACCCTTCAAACTCCAACTTTCCGACCCATCAGCCCTGCAAACACTCCAACTCACTATCCTTCCGAGTCCAATCCTCAACTCCAACTCACTGACCCTCCAATCTGTTTCAATCACCGTTGCCAGTGTTCTGGTTCTCACCATTTCCCTTATGGAATACAGAGACCTTTTGTTTCCTCTCTTAATCCTTCTAGTCTTGGAATATGGCTCATTGGACTGTGCTGAGTTCTCTTTGACTGATCAACCTCCTTCCCTTCCCCAGCCCTCCCTTCCACCAACACATTGTGATGGCCAATCACCACCTTTGATTGATCCAGATGCCTCACCCTCCTCTCACTTACCTTCCTGAGGTGTGGCCGTTTGATTGGATCCAGTGATTGATGTTGTGGGGGGCTAGTTTTAACCACTGTTGAAGAATCTCCTCGATTTTCCCTCTCTTTAGTAAGTGGGGAGGGATGGATTCTAGAAGGATTATGTGATTCTCACCGTTCGAGTGTCCCTCTCTGCGTTCCAGCCAAATGATGCTCCATACCCAAGACAATAAAAGATGAGATTTATCCATAAAGCACAGGATGTTAGGCCATCAAACAGGACGAGAGTCCCCTCAAACATACCCTGCCATTCAGTTAACTCATGACTTATCTGTATCTCAATTCCATTTACCCAGTTTCAGTCTATTTCACTGGACCATCTTCCTGCTGACAACTCCAATTGTCGCTCTTTTGCCAGCTTTTTTTTTGAAGGAGGGAAGGTTCTAGATAACCATCCTGACATCATCCCTGACATTGCCTGGCACTCAGATTAGGATTGTTCAAATCCTCAGAGGAGATGGAAGGATAGTGAGTTAAAAACAAAGAACAAAGAACAACCCAGCACGGGAAACAGGCCCTTCGGCCCAACGAGCCCGCGCCGCCACATCACCCTGCACCTATTCTACCCTGCATATCTATGAATGGAACCCTACTCAGTCAGATTCAGGGAAGAAATAGTGTCAATTTGGTAAAAACCGATTAACCTGAGAGCACATCTTTGGGGTGTGGGAGGAAACCGGAGCGCCCGGAGGAAACCCACGCAACCACAGGGAGAATGCACAAACTCCCACAGACACAGGCCCAAATCCATGTGCCTGCACAGCCAGCAGTGCTAGTCACTGAGCTGTTGCGGCGCCCATCTACCGGTCCAGGATCAAGCACACACACCGACATGAAGTTCTAGGCTACTCCTGGAACTTCCAAGAGCAGCCCATGCACGACCCGCCGTGTGAATGCCCCTCGTTTGACACGAGGTGGACCTCCACCTGTGGAATAAAGTCAAAAATATTAATCTTACAGCCTGCCTTTCCGGTGTCTCCCGAGGTTTAACCCTATTTAATATCCCCTACCATATCCCTCCATTCTCGTTTCACTCATGTGCCTATCTAACTGCATCTTAAACGAGTCCAACGTTCCTGCCTCCACCACCCTACTCGGTAGCGCGTTCCAGACCCCCACAACTCTCTGTGTAAAGAACCTTCTTCTCACCTCCAAATTATACCTCTCCCCCCTCACCCTTAAATGATGACCTCTCGTGTTCGTATCCAGTCTAGGGAGCAGTCTCTCACTTTATATTGGAGTATATGTTCTTGGAGGATGGGTGGATTGAAGGGATGGAGTTTGGAGTGTTGGCGGGTTGGAGGGTTAGTGAGTTAGGTGGTTGGATTTTGGAAGGTTGGTGGTGGAGGGATGGAGTTTGAAGGGATGATAAGTTGGAGGGATGGAGTTTTGGAGGGTTGATAGGTTGGAAGGTTGATAAGTTGGAGGGATGGAGTTTGAAGGGTTGATAAGTTGGAGGATAGAGTTTGGAGGGACGGTAAGTTGAGGGATGGAGGGTTCTCCCATTTCTACCCCATTGTGTCACTCAGGTCACCTCTCGAGCTTCGATACTCCAGGGAGTACAAGCTGAGCCAATGGAAACTCTTCTCACGACTTAAGCCCCAGTGTCGTTCTGGTGAATTCCCCCACCCCCCATGGTAGTTGTGAGGATGGCCCAGTGGTATTATCACTAGATTATTAATCCAGAAACTCAGCTAATGTTTTGGGGAACCTGGGTTCGAATCCTGGCACGGCAAATGGTGAGATTTGAATTCAGTAAAAAATATCTGGAATTAAGAATCTACCGATGACCATGAAACCATTGTCAGAAAAACCCATCTGGTTCACTAATGTCCCTTTAGGGAAGCAAATCTGCCGTCCTTACCCCGGTCTGGCCTACATGTGACTCCAGAGCCACAGCAATGTGGTTGACTCTCAACTGCCCTCCAAGGGCAACTAGAGATGGGCAATAAATGCTGACCCAGCCAGAGACACCCATGCCCCACACATGACTAAAAAATGGCTAAATACTCTTCCCAAGGTGCAGAACTAAACACAGATGGGATCTTTCTTTTCATTCATTTATGTTCACATACACTACAACAGCTTCCAGGGATATGGGCCAAGCATTGGAATTAGTGGGATTAGTGTGATCAGATCTTTGTTGACCACCATGGGCATGATGGGCCAAATGGCCTCTTCCTGTGCTGTAACCATCTAAGAATAGCATTGCTGACGAGGCCAAGCGTCTATTAGCCAGTCCTAATTGATTAGATTTGATTTATTATTGTCACGTATATTAATATACAATGAAAAGTATTGTTTCTTGCACTATACAGACAAAGCATACTGTTCATAGAGAAGAGGATGAAAAAGTGCAGAATGTAATCTTACAGTCACAGCTGGGGTGTAGAGAAAGATCAACTTAATGCAAGGTAGGTCCATTCAAAAGTCTGATAGCAGCAGGGAAGAAACTGTTCTTGAATTGGTCGGTATGTGACGTTTAGATCTTTTTCCCGACGGGAGAAGGTGGAAGAGAAAATGTCCAGGGTGCGTGGGGGTCCTTAGTTATGCTGGCTACTTTTCCAAGGCACCGGGAAGTGTGGACGGAATCAATGGATCGGAGGCTGGTTTGTGTGATGGATTGGACTACATTCATGACCCTTTGTAGTTCCTTGCGGTCTTGGGCAGAGCAGGATCCCAGACCAAGCTATGATACAACCAGAAAGAATGCTTTCTATGGTGCATCTGTAAAGGTTGGTGAGAGTCATAGCTGACATGCCAAATTCCCTTAGTCTTCTGAGAAAGAGACATTGATGGGCTTTCTTAACTATAGTGTTGGCATGGGAGGGTACCAGGACAGATTGTTGGTGATCTGGACACCTAAAAACCTGAAGCTCTCGTCCATTTCTACTTTGTCCCCGTTGATGTAGACAGGGATGTAAATACCCTTGTAGGTGGTGGTGACCTGTCTTCCTGAACCATTCCATTCTAACCAGGTACTCAATGACTGGGTGGGTTGGAGGGAGTTTCTGATCAAGGCTTAGTTCAACCCAAGCATTGTTTTCATTCTTTTCAGTTGCAACTTTCTGGAGAAAAAAGCCAATGATCCATCCATTAGCCCCTGTGATTGCCTTTTGTATCTGTGCACTAGCTTACCTGAACCTGTTATTTGTCTCAGAGTATTATTGTCTCGTGGAACTGGACAAAGCTGACACTTGGTTGGTGACACATCTACAAACATCCACCGACGCTCAATAGCAGCCGTGTGTACCATCTACAAGATGCACTGCAGCAACTCACCAAAGATCCTTAGACAGCACCTTCCAAACCCACCACCACTTCCATCGAGAAGGACAAGGGCAGCAGATACATGGGGAACACCACCACCTGCAAGTTCCCCTCCAAGCCACTCACCATCCTGACTGGGAAATATATCGGCCGTTCCTTCACTGTCGCTGGGTCAAAATCCTGGAACTCCCTCCCTAACGGCATTGTGGGTCAACCCACAGCACGCGGACTGCAGCGATTCGAGAAGGCAGCTCACCACCACCTTCTCAAGGGGCAACTAGGGATGGGCAATATATGTTGGCCCAGTCAGTGAGGCCCATGTCCCACAAATGTAGGGGAAAAAAAACAGTTAGATGTTCAACTGTCTGTACCTCTCCGGACCCTATTCAACTCTTTCATTGTGGCTACCTTCCCCATGTCGCATTTCCAACTGCCACTCACTGGTGTTGAATATCGCGTGAGAATTGTATCATACTTGTGGCCTGGGTGATTCCTCCATAAGGGTGGGTGGGGGGGGTGGGGTGGGGGTACTCTGGGGAAACGCTGTGATGCGTATCCTGTCGCTACGTTGCTGTCTCCAGGCAGGAACCATCTGGGTTCTCGCTGGTGCTGACTTCTCCTGCTTCTGTTAAGGTGCCAACTAAGAGGCAGTAATAAGCTCCCCCTGTTATTGTAATGATGCATCCTCAGAGATTGCGTCAGGGTATTTATTAACAAGGAAAAACTGTACCCAGGTTGGCAGTCTCAATTCCGACATAGCTACTACACGCTTTGTGGATGACTGATCTGGATAGGCACATGAACAGGCGGGGTGTAGAGGTGGTTGGTCTAGTAGGGCAACATGATTGGCGCAGGCTTGATGGGCTGAAGGGCCTGTTCCTGAGCTGTACTGTTCTTTGTACATCATCTGCTCAAGGTAGGACTCTGTAATGTATGTTGGGGGCATGCCTCTTTAAGAGAATGGATCAGGTGACCTGGGACTCCACCACGGGTGAAGCTTGCCTGGGTAGTTTTGTCCTGACTGTGCTTGGATAACGCTGGATTAATAAACTGTTCCAGTTAGTTTACTATCAGTGACCTCATGGCCTATGCCATTTGTGCTCAATATCAGAGCACAAACAGAAGAGATTCCAAGCCCCCCCGGGGTGATTAGCCACACTTGGTCCCGATTGGTCCCTCAAGCCAGGTGGCCCTCCCCCGCTGTGTTGTCCTTAAAGGGACAATCACCTCAGTACGCTGTTATAGAATCCCCACAGAGCAGAAGGAGGCCATTCAGTCCATCAATCCTTCATTAACCACAATCCCACCCAGGCCCTATACCCCATGCATTCACTCTGCTAGTCTCCCTGGCACTAAAGGGGCAATTTAGCACGGCCAATCCATCTAACCTGCACATCTTTGGATTGTGGGAGGAAACCGGAGCACCCGATGAAACCCACGCAGATACAGGGAGAATGTGCAGACTCATAAGAACATAAGAACATAAGAAATAGGAGCAGGAGTAGGCCATCTGGCCCTTCGAGCCTGCCCCGCCATTCAATAAGATCATGGCTGATCTGTCGTGACTCAGCTCCACCTTCCCGCCCTCTCCCCATAACCCTTAATCCCTTCTCTTATCAAAAACCCATCAACCCGTTTCTTAAAAATATTTAGCGAGGCAGCCTCCACCACTTCAACGGGCAGAGAATTCCAGAGATTCACCACCCTTTGAGTGAAGAAGTTCCTCCTCAACTCTGTTCTAAACCGCCTTCCCTTTATCTTGAGGCTGTGCCCCCTAGTCCTACTGTCTTTTTTGAGCGGGAAGAGTCTCTCCACCTCTATCCTATCCATCCCATTCATCATCTTATACGTCTCAATGAGATCTCCCCTCATTCTTCTAAACTCTAACGAGTACAAGCCTAGTTTATTCAGCCTCTCCTCATAGCTCCTCACGGCATCTGCAAGGATACCTGACGCTGTGAGGCAGCAGGATTAACCTCTGTGCCAATGTGCCGTCATAAATGGTTAGAAATAAGTTGTTAATTGGCATGTTCAGCATTGAGCTCAGTCGGGTTTTTGACTCTAAGGGAATGGCTAGACATGTGGATTGGGCAAGAGGCAGTCGAATGTTGGGCATCTGTTGGATGTCTGAGCAGGTTGGCAGGTTACGAGGCCTACTGCTTCTCGTGTATCTAATACTCCAACAGACACCCCCACCTGGAACCTCATCCAGCCCTGAATACAACAACAGGGAATGGAATTAAGGTTCTCTGACTTTACCCCTTCAACCCCAACTGTGTCTCATCAATTGTTGCCGATTTGAAGTTAACATAGAAACCAGAAGCAGGAGGAGGCCATTCGGCCCCTCGAGCCTGTGCCTCCTTTCATTTTGATCGTGGCTGATTATCGAATTCAATATCCTGATTCCACCAGTCCCCCCCACCCCCCAGAAAAATATTCTGATTAGGGTGCATTGGCCGTGCTAAATTGTCCCTCAGTGTACCCAAACGGGTGCCAGAATGTGACCACTAGGGGGATTTTCACAGTAACTTCATTGCGGTGTTAATGTCAGCCTACTTGTGACACTATTAAATAAAAGTTGAAGTTTAAATTTAAAACTTTGGCCTCAGCTACTTTCTGTGGGAGTGAATTCCACACATTCCCCACCCTCTGGGTGAAGAAATTTCTCCTCACCTCAGTTCTAAAAGGTTTACCCCTTATCCTCAAACTATGATCCCTAGTTCTGGACTCCCCCCACCATCGGGAACATTCTTTCTGAATCTACCCTGTCTAACCCTGTTAGAATTTTATAAGTTTCTATGAGATCCCCTCTCACTCTTCTAAACTCCAGTGAATATAATCCTAATCAACTTACTCTCTCCTCATACGACAGACCTGCCATCCCAGGAATCGGCCTGGTAAACCCTCACTGTGCTTCCTCTACAGCAAGGACATCCTTCCTCAGATTTGAATTGATTTATTATTGTCACATGTATTAGCATTCAGTGAAAAGTATTGTTTCTTGCGCGCTATTCAGACAAAGCATACCGTTCATAGAGAATGGAAGGAGAGAGTGCAGAATGTAGCGTTACAGTCATAGCGAGGGTGTAGAGAAAGAACAACTTAATGCGAGGTAAGTCCTGTCAAAAGTCTGACAGCAGCAGGGAAGAAGCTGTTCTTGAGTTGGTTGGTACGTGACCTCAGACTTCTGTATTTTTTTCCCAGTGGAAGAAGGTGGAAGAGAGAATGTCCGGGGTGCGTGGGGTCCTTAATTATGCTGGCTGCTTTGCCGAGGCAGCGGGATGTGTAGACAGAGTCAATGGATGGGAGGCTGGTTTGTGTGATGGATTGGGCTACATTCATGACCCTTTTGTAGTTCCTTGTGGTCTTGGGCAGAGCAGGATCCCATACCAAGCTGTGATACAACCAGAAAGAATGCTTTCTCAGGTGCATCTGTAAAAGTTGGTGAGAGTCGTAGTGGACATGCCAAATTTCCTTAATGTTCTGAGAAAGTAGAAGCGTTGGGTTTTCTTAACTATAGTGTTAGCATGGGGTGGTCCAGGACAGGTTGCTGGTGATCTGGACACCTGAAGCTCTCGACCCTTTCTACTTCATCCCTGTTGATGTAGACAGGGGCATGTTCTCCTTTACGCTTCCTGAAGTCTCTGACAATCTCCTTCATTTAGTTGACTTGAGGGAGAGATTATTGTCGCCGCACCAGTTCACCAGATTCTCTAATCTCATTCCTGCGCTCAGTCTCGTCATCGTTGGAGATCCGACCCACTATGGTGGTGAAGTCAGCAAACTTGAAAGTTGAGTTGGAGGGGAATTTGGCCATAGGTGTGTAAGGAGTATAGTAGGGGGCTGAGAACACAGCCTTGAGGGGGACCGGTGTTGAGGATGAGTGTAGAGGAGGGGTTGTTACCGATCCTTATTGTTTGAACAAGGATACCAAAACTGCACATGCTACTCCAGGAGTGGAACTCAACAACATGAGGCCTTTGGACCAGGTTTATTAAGACAGGAGGGAGCTTTCACAGTGAAAAAGACCCCTCTGAAACTTAAGCGTGTGCTTTTTAATAGACTGCAGAGTGACAATAAAGGGATGTTTCTCTCCATCAATGTTGGCATCGTTCATTCCAATGTCCTTATTGCGATGTGCAAGGCAATCAACTCCAGGGCTCTGTGGAGTTAGATGAAGCTGCCATCTCCACTCTTTCAGCGTGTAGAATCCTCCTGGTCACAACAGCAGCCTGTGAGTCTGCCACAGGCCTGTGCTGACCCAAAAGTCACGTTTCGATTCACCAATGCTGGAGATGAGACAACGCGTTTGCATCTCGGTGCCTCGGTTTAATTCACACTGGCAGTGTCGGACAAAGCACTCGGGTCCAGCGCCACTGGAAGCTTTGATCTCATTTCGAACTGTCCCTCGTTCTCCCTAATTACCCGTAACTTCAGGCAGTCCTTTCCTTGATGCTATCTGACATGCATCTCAAAAAACGAACCCTACCACGGTTGGTTTACCCATCCTGCTTGCATCAAAGTGATAGATCGGAAAATAGTACATGACAGGGTGATGCATAACTTCTGCTCATTCCCAGATTAAAGGCACTTCGGAATATTAGGTCCATTTTTCCTTCTCTGTCTCCCAAGCTCACCCGCTTTGGTTTAGACCGTGGCTCAGATCAGGTCGTTTAATTTCTCATCCTCTTTTTTGTAATTGAGAATATCTTGCACTAAAAGCTCCTGGTGACGTAACTGAGGATTTCTCCCTCAGCGAGCCGACAGGTGCTGAGAGTAGCTCTTTGCCAACCTGCCGGCTCAGGCGATTGGGGCCCAACAAGGAGAAAAGTCAAAATACGACAAAAAGGGAGAACGTGCATTTCTATAGCGCCTACGGTGGTTAGCACCGCTGCCTCATAGCGTTAGGGACCCGTGTTCGGTTCCTGGCTCGGGTCACTGTCTGTGTGGAGTTTGCACATTCTCCCCGTGTCTGCGTGGGTTTCCTCCGGGTGCTCCAGATTCCTCCCATAGTCCAAAAGACGTGCTGGTTAGGGTGCATTGGCCGTGCTGAATTCTCCTTCAGTGTAACCCGAACAGGGCCAGAGTGTGGCAGTGAGGGGATTTTCAGTCAGTTCATTGCAGTGTTAATGTAAGCCTACTTGTGACTAATAAATAAGCTTTACTTTACAACAGTACGCTTCGTAAGAACATAAGAACATAAGAAATAGGAGCAGGAGGAGGCCATCTGGCCCTTCGAGCCTGCCCCGCCATTCAATAAGATCATGGCTGATCTGTCGTGGCTCAGTTCCACTTTCCCGCCCTCTCCCCATAACCCTTAATCCCCTCTCTTATCAAAAACCCATCAACCCGCTTCTTAAAAATATTTAGCGAGGCAGCCTCCACCACTTCAACGGGCAGAGAATTCCAGAGATTCACCACCCTTTGAGTGAAGAAGTTCCTCCTCAACTCCGTTCTAAACCGCCTCCCCTTTATCTTGAGGCTGTGCCCCCTAGTCCTACTGTCTTTTTTGAGCGGGAAGAGTCTCTCCACCTCTATCCTATCCATCCCATTCATCATCTTATACGTCTCAATGAGATCTCCCCTCATTCTTCTAAACTCCAACGAGTACATGCCTAGTTTATTCAGCCTCTCCTCATAGCTCAACCCCCTCAACTCCGGTATCAGCCTAGTAAACCTCCTCTGCACTCCCTCCAAGGCCAAAATATCTTTGCGCAGGTGCGGCGCCCAAAACTGCACACAGTACTCCAGCTGCAGCCTCACCAATGCCCTATACAGCTGCAGCAAGACCTCCCTACTTTTATATTCAATCCCCCCTCGCTATGAAGGCCAGCATCCCATTTGCCTTCCTGACCACCTGCTGCACCTGCAAGCTGGGTTTTTGCGACTCATGCACAAGGACCCCCAGGTCCCTCTGCACGTCTGTATAGTACTGACTGGCCGTGCTAACTTGCCCCTTAGTGTCTGGGGGATTAGCAGGGTAAATTTGTGGGGTTATGGGGATAAGTGCAGGCTCAGTGGGCTGAATGGCCTCCTACAGTGTAGGTATTCTGTTCAACCACTCACTCAACCATTCCCCATTCACTTAACCATTAAACGTCAGGACTTCCCCAAGTGTTTGACAATCGATAAATTCGTTTTGCAATGAAGAGACCATTTCTGATGATGACCCTGGGCTGCCTGCATTGGTGATGTTGGCTGAAGGTTAAATGTTACCCAGAACTTCCCAACTCTTCATCAAATTAGTGGCTGTAAGATCTGTTCGATCCACATGAGGGAGATGGGGCCTCAGTTTAACATCTTAGCCAAGGAATGGCAGCTCCAGCAGTGCGGCGCTCCCTCAGGTCCACCTCCCCCGCCAGTGCGGCGCTCCCTCAGGGCCCACCCCCTCCAGCAGTGCGGCGCTCCCTCAGCGCCCACCCCCCCCGGCAGTGCGGCGCTCCCTCGGCGCCCACCCCCCCGGCAGTGCGGCGCTCCCTCAGCGCCCACCCCCCCGGCAGTGCGGCGCTCCCTCAGCGCCCACCCCCCCGGCAGTGCGGCGCTCCCTCAGGCCCACCCCCTCCAGCAGTGCGGCGCTCCCTCAGCGCCCACCCCCTCCAGCAGTGCGGCGCTCCCTCAGCGCCCACCCCCCCGGCAGTGCAGCGCTCCCTCAGCCCACCCCCCCCGGCAGTGCAACGCTCCCTCGGCGCCCACCCCCCCGGCTGTGCGGCGCTCCCTCGGCGCCCACCCCCCCGGCAGTGCGGCGCTCCCTTAGGCCCACCCCCCCCGGCAGTGCGGTGCTCCCTCAGGCCCACCCCCGGCAGTGCGGCGCTCCCTCGGCGCCCACCCCCCCGGCAGTGCGGAGCTCTCTCGGCGTCCACCCCCCCCCCCCGGCAGTGCGGCGCTCCCTCGGCGCCCACCCCCCCGGTAATGCGGCGCTCCCTCGGCGCCCACCCCCCCGGCAGTGCGGCGCTCCCTCGGCGCCCACCCCCCCGGCAGTGCGGCGCTCCCTCAGCGCCCACCCCCCCGGCAGTGCGGCGCTCCCTCGGCACCCACCCCCCCGGCAGTGCGGCGCTCCCTCGGCGCCCACCCCCCCCCGGCACTGCGGCACTCCCTCGGCGCCCACCCCCCCGGCACTGCAGCACTCCCTCGGCGCCCAGCCCCCTGGCAGTGCAGCGCTCCCTCGGCGCCCACCCCCCTGGCAGTGCGGCGCTCCCTCGGCGCCCACCCCCCCCGGCAGTGCGGTGCTCCCTCGGCGCCCACCCCCCCCCGGCAGTGCGGCGTTCCCTCGGCACCCACCCCCCCCAGCAGTGCGGCGCTCCCTCGGCGCCCACCCCCCCCCCCCGGCAGTGCGGTGCTCCCTCGGCGCCCACCCCCCCCCCGGCAGTGCGGCGTTCCCTCGGCGCCCACCCCCCCGGCAGTGCGGCGCTCCCTCGGCGCCCACACCCCCCCGGCAGTGCGGCGCCCACCCCCCCCCCGGCAGTGCGGCGCTCCCTCGGCACCCACCCCCCCCCCGGCAGTGCGGCGCTCCCTCGGCACCCACCCCCCCCCGGCAGTGCGGCGCTCCCTCGGCGCCCACCCCCCTGGCAGTTTCTTCCCTGCTGCCATCAGATTTTTGAATGGACCTACCTCATAATAAGTTGATCTTTCTCTACACCTTAGCTCTGACTGTTTACAGTACAATCTGCACTTTCTTGTCTCCTTCTGTGAATGGTATGCTTTGTCTGTGTAGCGCGCAAGAAACAATACTTTTCATTGTGTACCGATACAAGTGACAATAATAAATCAAATCACATGACTCTGGCTCCGAATTCCCTGAAGTGTCTGCCTCTCCTAAGAAGTAATTGAAGTTCTTGAGACAGAAGCAGTCCTCAATTTTCAGCCAGGGACATTTATGGACCTGCCCAAGCTGTTAAACATGCATCCCTTACAGTCCTTCCTAGCAGACTCCCTCTGCTGGTATATGCACGTAGTCCCAAGTGGACAAAATGCACAATGCAATTTTTGGTATACACCACATACACCTCTGCTCCTTCCCAATCAGATTCCACTTCTCCTGAAGAAGCTCAGTCAGTTGTCCTCCACCACATGAGCCCAGCACACTATTCCAGAATCCCTGGATTCTCTTGGAAAAGAAATACCTCCTGAAGTCTAAACTCGACCGAGCCTCACGCAACTTAAAATTGTGACCGTAACCCATTGTCCTCCAGGATCGCTTTAACTGGAACAAACGGCTGAGTGCCCTCCCTGCATCCAATAAGTCCGATGTCTCTTAGTGCAGTGAGATGCTTTGAACATGAAGCTCGCTCGGAAGCAAGATAGATCGATGAGTTTATACAGCACTGCCGCATAGATTCGTCTTGGAAAGCCTAACCGCAATGCTTGCTTTGTAAGGCAGGTGGTTGGATGGGTGTCAGAGATGAGTGCGGATAAATCAATTCCTGGCCGTACACCGTTTATCATTATCCACTTAACAGGATTTCTTATCAAGCTTTGCTCATAATAATTACATTTATGGAAGAGGAAATCCTAGCTCATGAAATATTGGAAGTTAAATGGTAGAGAATTAATTTTAGTGTGCAATTATAAAAAGAATGATATAGGAATAAGGAACGTGGGCAGTAGATAAAATGGAAGACACATTACTTCAAACCGAATGGAACTTAATTTGGGGGAGAAATCCCTAAATTGTGCATTATATTTGGTGCTTGATTTGATTTATTATTGTCACATTTATTAGTATGCAATGAAAAGCATTGTTTCTTGCATGCTTTTTTAAAAAATTTGTTCTTGATACACGGGCATTTATTGTCCATTCCTAGGTGCCTGAGGGCAGTTGAGAGTCAACCACATTGCTGTGGCTCTGGAGTCACATGTAGGCCAGACCGGGGTAAGGACGGCAGATTTCCTTCCCTAAAGGGACATTAGTGACCCAGATGGGTTTTTACAACAATCGACAATGGTTTCACGGTCATCAGTAGATTTTTTTTTATTGAATTCAAATTCCACCATCTGCCGTGGTGGGATTCGAACCCGGGTCCCCAGAACATTAGCTGAGTTTCTGGATTAATAATCTAGCCATAGGGCGGCACAGTGATTAGCACTACTGACTCTCAGCACCAGGAGTCTGGGTTCGATTCCCGGCTTGGGTCACTGACTGTGTGGAGTCTGCACATTCTCCCCGTGTCTGCGCGGGTTTCCTCCGGGTGCTCCGGTTTCCTCCCACAATGTGGGGGTTAGGTTGATTGGCCGTATAAATTTCCCTTTAGTGTTGGGGGATCAGCAGGATGAATGTGTGATTTTAACACAAACTGTTGTGTTCCACCAGGAATGAGATCGTCAGGTTCCCGCCATTGTCAGCGCGGTTTATGGTTGAACCGTCGCCACATTTTAACTCATGGTGGACTGCACAGTGGTTAGCACTGCTGCCTCATATTGCCAAGGACCTGGGTTCGATTCCCGGCTCAGGTCACACAGTGAGCACGTGA